>CM076574.1:76870351-77133352 GCA_034641835.2 Pinus albicaulis | reverse complement strand
AATCCTCTACAACCTCCTGTCGTAGACATTCAACACACACCTTTAGTAGATGTAGACTATAGGATAGCAGATCCAGTTGTTGAATTTAATTTGTTAGACCTCCACTACTGGAGCTATGAAAATTCCTTAGATTAGGTTGAAGAAGTCCAAATGTGGGAATCAAACCTACCCAAATATTTTGTTTCAGTCACTCATCAATGCCCAGAGGTTATTAGGTTGTGTCAAAGTTATTATTCACCTGAACATAGAGCAATGATGAATGAAAATAAAGAGGTATTGTCTACAATTACTGCGAAGTCCATAAACGAGATGTTATAACTCAAACACGATCCCAAAGTAGTTCCTTTGTCAATAGAAGCACTTAAAAAGTTGTACATTGGTCTTGATTTTCCCAAAAGGTTTCAGATTTTTCAAGTGTTCATACCTTTACATGTTGAAATTCCACAAATCAACCTTCCATATTCTACTTAAAAATTTCCAGAAGGGTCTAGGCATGTCATTTCCATGTTGTCATTTATCCAAGGATACTTTACATATGAGCATACTGATGAGTCCATCCTAGGGTTTCTGTCTACTTTTTCACTAGGACAACCTCTTTCTATCATTTTTGAATATGCTAAGTATATAGCTGACAATATCCATGATCAGCTAGTCAAATTTCCAATTGAAGGAGTATTTAGATATACATCCTTTCTCTTCCATATGTTCTTGTATTTTCAAGCAGACAAGTTTCCTATAGCTCTCCATAAGTTTGATATAGATTAAAATCCACTTTTAGTCATCTTTTGGACTTCTTTGATCAGAAAAGAGTCCATAGAGTTCACTTTTGTAGAGTTTACAGATAACTTTGTCCACCCATTGATAAATATGTTGACCAATACATAACAACCAAGAATCAGTGATGAAATGAAGAAAGTTATACATCTATTAGAGCACACTAGAACTAGTGATTGGTACTTATATGAGAAACATACATAAATCTGAGTTTTTGGGTCTAATTTGTTCCCCTAAAAACTACCTAAATATGTACCAATGAGAATCTTTGCCTTGGAGTATATTAGGAAAATATTAAATTCTTATTCTATCAACTTCCTAGCAGCCAAGAAAAAGACCCAATTTAAGTTGAAGAATCAGGTGGGGCCATTTATTTGTAATCATAGAGATGCAGAACAGAAAGCAGCAAAGCAATTACTTGAGTACAGATTTGAAGAAAGATTTTTATGGAACTATGATCCACAAGGAATATTAAGAAAAATTAGGGTTAAGTGTAAACTAACACCCTATATTCATGAGAAAAAACCAGAGATTGAACAGTATGTCAATCAAACTGAGTGGCTAGAAAACACATTGGTAGATGTAGTTAGACAAGGTGATACTAGTGACACCTTGCAAACTGAAAATCAAGGAGAAAAAACTACTAAGGGACTTAGAGAAGAAGGAACATACACTGCTGAGACAACAACTAAAACAAGGTTTAAAATTAGATACAATAAAAAGACTAAAGTAAATTCAGTTGATAAAGGAAAAGTGACAATAGAAGTAGAATAAATAGATGTTCCAGTAACAAATATAGATGCTGCTACAGTCATAACAAATGAGCTAATTACAAAGAATCTAAATGAAGGACAGCTTGATAATTCAAATACACAGGTCATAGAGAAACAACATAATTTGGAGGCATCTTCCTCACAGACAACAGAAGAAAAATATCTTGATATTAGGGAAAAATATAAGCATATTAAGACAAAGAATGAAGAAATTAAGAATAAGATATATTCCCAGTATTTGAAGCAAACACTAGGCATTCAAATCAGAGTTTTATCCGCTTTTGATTACTAAAAAAAAATTTGATTATGTCAGTGTTACAACCAACAATCAAGACTCCTAAGACAAATGTAGACTAGAAGAAAATTGATCTAGAAGTGCCAATAGAAAGCATTCATGTAATAGATAAGATTGAGTTTCATAGGAAAAGTTCAAAGATGTTATATCATACTTTAACTAAAAGGCTATGAGTGTTAGCAAACTTCAGAATACAATCATAAACATGAGAGATCAAATGAAGGTTGACAAGGCCTCATCATATGCCAAATATTTTAGAATTAGATCTTTAGAAGAGTTGGTTATCCAAGTAGGATATGATCCTGCAAATGTTAAAGCAACATAATAGTTAGTGAAGAAAAAGAATGAGGACATTGCAGCATTGAGGAAACAACTTAAGCTCCCACCAACTAAACATCCACAGGCCAAGGAAATAGTACAAGATCAAAGCTAGAAGGATGACATGATGAACTTAATTTTTCAATTAACAGGATAGATAAAAGAGATGAAGATTCAAATGGACAAGCTGGTCCATGAAAGAGGAACTACAAAAACATAGGAAACTCCTACGATAATTCCCATGGTCACTACTACTGTGCCTTCAACTCTGGCAGAATATTTGGAACCAAAAGAACCACTGGCTACTGCAGTGCTAGTGACGTCATCCACAACTTCAGCCACAGAGTCTTCTACATCAACAGTGAAACCAACAGATGAGGCTAGTAAACTAGTAAAATCCATGGAAGAAATGTCACTTCAAACAAATGAGATTAACAGATTGAAAAATATGATTGATAATATTGAAGACACCAAAAAGCTAGCTCAAATCAATGCTAAAACTCATGAGCAAAGAGCTAATAGTTTAAATACTGAGTTGAAAAATCTGCAAAAATATTTGACATTGAAAGAGCCAATTTTTTATGTAAATAATCAGTTATGGAGTAAAATCATTGAAGCCATCAATGATGTTTGGTCATCAATCCAGGTAATAGGTGACAAACCTGAGCAAGCAATAGAATTGATAAAGTTTCTTAACAGTAAAAAAATGCAGGAGTTGGAAGAAATATAAATCACTGATAGGACAGAGACAATCCTTGAAATAAGGAAAGTCATTTCAAAGAAGAATTTGATGAAACAACTTGAAGAGAAATGTGAACACATGAACATAGCCATAACCAAGTTTATGGTTAAATTTGAAAATTTGAGGGAAAGAAGTTTGCGTAATATTTTGTTCATTAATGATAAAATCATGCCACAGGAAGAATACAATCAGAAAATCAGAGAGTATGCAAAAGAGCAAGTGGACAAGACAAATGGACAAGGTATTCCTACAGGGAAGGTCTTACTCAGAAGTTTTGAAGACTTGTTCTATCTTTGACATGAGATAAAACACTTATTTGTCATTAAACCAACATTTGTTAGATATAATGAGGTAGATGAAAACTTCAGGATTCTTAAAAAGATACAAATTCCTAGTGATGAAGCTTGGCAATCACTCACTTACTTAATCTAAAAGTCAAATTGTAGAAAGAAAGACAAAAACTGTTTGCTTATTTTTTCAGTCAAAACATAATTTATTACAACAGTAAGATAGTCTTTACAGAGATTAAAGAGTATCTGAGTTAAAGAGTATCAGAGGATAAAGAGAATCAAAGTTAAAGAGTATAAGATAATGAAGATAATATTTCAAAATAGATTTGAAATATCTATGCTAGCAAAGAGAACACTGAGGCAGCCAACTGCACCTAATCCACAAACAATTTTCTATTTTATTTGGATAAATAGGACATCTTGTTGATTTGTTAAGCAGCTATCACTATTTTGTTTAATTCCTAGAAGCATTCTAGGATATTTTGTAAACAATTTTGTATAAATACTTCATCATTTGAAGTAACATTGTGGAATAAATTGCTGAATATTTCTATAGTCATTTTTGTTGTGCTTGGAAGCTTTTTGTTGCAAATTTCGAGTAGCAGACTGGATCAAATCAACTAACATCATATTTCAGGATTCATGTGATGAGCCATTAAAGTGAAGTATTTTCTACTTGTCATTGTTTATATTCTCATGTTTTCCTGCATCCATTATGTATTCTAAATTTGAATGAGTAAACAGGAGTATTATTTTAGGATTTGTTAAAAGCACCCTGTCTTTACTGTTTATCATTTCTATGTTTTTTGTTGATTTCCAGAGTAGGGAACCCTTGATTTCTCCCTCTTTTGATTGACCTCTGTCTACTCCTTCCTTTTTTCGGATCAAAGAATCCTTCATTTCTCTTTATCCCGATCAAACCACTTCATCAAATCAACCTTATAAGATCCTCAAAGACTTATCTATCCTTCCCTGAAAACATTTGAATTTTTGACCTTGATCCTAGTTCTGTCTGCTTGAATTTTGAATCCTTAGCCCAATGGATAAACATATTTACCACTATCCATCTCATTAAGTGATTTTTCCTACCAAACCAAACCAAATCAAAATTAATTTGCACAATCATAACTAGCCTGATATCTTGTAATCAAAACAAAGTTAAATCTTATAGATAGAGCCCTCTCGGAACCCTAGGAAGGCTAGATCCTAGAGTTTAAAAGTAGGTTTGTGGTTACCTCTAGTGTTCTTAAAATTTAAACCAAAATCTCACAACAATATCCACGGTATTTTTTTTGTTATTATGTTGGTTATAAGATTTTATTTTATTAGTGATGATGTATGGATCTATCCATGTTTTTACTTGTAAATGAATGCAAAATTTATCTATGGTAAATTATATGGTATTTAAACTTATGATGTAATATAGAAATTCTTCTTAATGATTCTCAGATAAGTATGAGACACCTATGTTTAAATATGTTATTTACACCTATAGATGCAATGTTTGTGACATGTTTGATAGAATTCCTATCATGATGGGAGGGGTCCAAATGAGTTCCTAATTATGTGAATGCTTCCATACCTTTGTTTTAATGTTATTTATCCTCTCAAAAAGGTTCATGAAGTTCTGGGTAGTGACCCGGGCTCTGGGGCTTAAAAGGTGGCACAAATCCTGGAGTTACAGACACATAACTGACTTGTTGGGGCCATGGCCGTGGCCTTGCCTTGGCATGCTTGTGGCTATAGGCTTCTAGCAAATATAGATTGATTATGTGTTTTTTATGCTTATGTTTTGTCCGTGGAGAATTGCTTACATATAGTTACATGTTGTATATGCATTTCTAGTTTATGCTAGGTCACATATTGGTCATGCTTATGTGTTGTCCTTGTGTGCTTGCCTGCGTGATGTCATATGATGAACATGAATTGGTCATTCAGGATTAGTTACATGTCGCTTATGCTATTGTACGGTCTGTGCTTATGATGGTTTGTGGTCAAGTTGCATTGGTATGGTTATGCATTAGTTCATGTTCTGTATTTGGTATGGGCATGCATTGATGTCTGGACTCCAACTAGAATTGCATTTATGTGTTTATATGCCTTTACATTATATGTTTATATGATTTCATTCTTATATCTATAAATGTATTATGTTGATTGGTTGATCTTGCAAGAAGTATCCTCCCCAAATTACACTAAGGTAAGTTGGTTTATTGTTATTTAGTTTAGCTGACATATTATGCTTTGTAGGAGAAATATCAGCATGGATAGAAATATGGTAGACTACTAGGACTGTTCGGTGATTTAATTGCAAGTTACCTGGGGTTCGTGAATTGATGAGGTATACATGTAATATATGTACTAGGTGATTATTTATTAGAATATATTAACCTAATTCAATTGAAACTAATAAATCAAATCAATCCAATCCAAACCCACATAAATAAACTAAAATCACACTTGCATAAAGGAAATCACACTTGCTTGAAATTGAAATCACACCACACTTGCATAAATGAAATCATACCACACTTACATAAATAAAATCACACTTTCAGAATTGAAATCAAACTTGCTAAAATGAAATTACACCACACTTGCATACTTCAAATCACACTTGAAGAAATGAAATCACAATTACTAGAATGAAAACACACTTGCTGGAAATAAAATCACACTTGCTGAAATGAAATAACATAATTACACAATGTTGCCAATATGTACAAAGATGTGCAAACTATGGTTTATGGGGGACCTCTATTCCTTAGTAAACACACCAAACAACTATCACATCTTAAAAGTAAAAACATGCACAAGAATCTTAGACTGAACTATTTGATTTTATTGATTGGAACAATAGAATTCTTGAATGGAACTATTATATAGATAGATGGGATCCTTTGAAGGACGCACCCCTATTTATACCAAAAATGAGGATAACTGAGAAATAAATACATATCCCTCAAATCTCTCTTAAATCCACATTTATCTCTTGTGGTTGCAACTAATCATCTAAAAATACAATATACACATCCTCTCCAAATTATCTCATAGTTTTGATAAGGAAACATATCAAAATATGCATGATTATTCTCCTTTGAATGATCCACATATTCCTCAAATATTCTGCAAATACTCATGAGTTGGAAATTGAAATTCGAATTTGTAGTTAGGTGGCCAAATAGGACGCTTCTAGAATCTCCAAGTTGGCCTACAATATCAAAAAATTCATAACACTTTTAGATATACATGAAATCATGTTAATTTCCTAATATTTAATCATAAATGATCTTAAAATACTTAAAATTAATGACTTGGAAAATAATAATGATAAACCCTATGGTCATGAGAATGGTTCCTAATGTAAGGCTTATGGAGTTACCGAGTTACAAAATGAGGGTAAAATGATGGAAATGAGCATAAAAGTGGATGAAAATTTGGAGGACCAGCAAGGAATCTCCCTATGAGTCATATGGGCAGCATGGTGGGAACTATTCTGATTTGGCAGACACATTGAGAAGCCTAAATGAAGAAATAAGGAGTTGTAAGGTAGACAATGACAAAATCACACAAGCATAAGAGAAACAGGCAGAGGTGAATGTGATACTTCTTCAGATCTTGTCAGAGTTGCAGTGGAAAGGGACACTTCGGACTAGCCATGGAAAATAGGACATAAATAATGGGGCATATGGCAGCAGGTCTCTTGGTAGACACCGGTCAGATAGAGATGATACAATGAGAGATGGAAGGTTGTTGGACACTCTGGATAGGAGGAGTGATGAGTACATGTACCATTCTAGTTCTATTTCAGATATACATCATGATCATCATCGGTATCATCCTTATATGAGGACTGACAAGGGATACTTGCCATATGAATTTAAGAAATACAAACCACCTACTTTTGATGGAGACTTGAAGAAACCAGAAGATGTAGAGGCTTAGATACTTGGAATGAACAAATTATTTGAGTTGCATGAGTACATAGATAACATGAAGGCCATAATTACTATCCTCAATTTGAAAGGTAAATAAAACATATGGTGGGAAGATGTGAAGCGAGTCAGAGACATCATAATAGAGGACTTGAGCTAGAATGAGTTCAAGAGGCTTTTTAGGAACAAGTAATTGTTAGAGAGGTACTATGATAGTAAGGCCAAATAATTTTATGAGCTAAAGATGTGTTTAATGACATATGAAGAGTACACAACTAGGTTCTTGGAGCTACTGAGGCATGTTCCATATCTTAAGGATGAGAAGGCTAAATTTTCGTGTTTTGTCAATGGTTTTCCATTAGAATTTAGAAAATAGATTGAGTATGATGAGCCTCAGTCACTTGAGGAAGTCATTGGGAAGTTGAAGCATTGATATGAACTTTCAAATTGAAAGAATGAGTCTCAACAAGGATGGAAAGGGAAAGACCAAGGTTAAGGTAAATGGTAGCCTGAGAGAGAAAGGCCTCAAAATGCAGATGGGAAGGAAAATGTGGCACCAAAAAATAATTTTAACACAACTGGACATGGGCATAGGCCACAACAACAACATATATCACAAAAAAAACATGGAGGCAATGGTACAAGATGGTTGGAGCGTTGATCATGTGGTGAGGAGAACCTTAGGAGAGATTTCCCGTATAACCGAGGTGGTAGGCCTAAGATATATAGTGCACATGAGGGACATACTATTGGAGATTTTTGGCATAACATTCCTCATATTTACGCAGTTTTGGACAACGGGTAGGCAAAGCACCAAGCATCTATCATTGATATGGATGGTAAACTTTTTGATCGAGTTATTTCTATTTTGATTTATCCTGGATCTAATTATAGTTATTTTAGTACTGACTTGGTGAATAAGTGTGGCTTTATTAAAGAAATGCATGCAAAATCCTGTTTAGTGCAATTGGCTACATGTACGAAGAGAAAATTTCACCATTGGGTAAGAGCATGTGAATCTGAGTTAAATGGTATGCCTACAATAACACACTTGAACATATTTCCATTGGGTTCCTACAATATGTTATTGGGTATGGATTGGTTATACCTTCACAGGTCCAAAGAATAATGCTATGAAAAAGCTATTGAGTGCTTGGATGACAGTGGGGAAAAAAAAGTCTTACAGGGAAAGAAGAAAGCCCCATCATTTAGGATGGTGATAGCCTTGAAGGAAAAACACAGTCGCATGAAAGGGTGTGTGCTATTCGTAGTTCATATCTATAGTGAAAAAGGTAAGGAAGTTGAGGATGCATAAGTCTTGAGTAAATATCTAGTTTTGCAGTAGTTTCAGGATGTGTTTCCAAAAGATATTTCAGAGTTGCCACCTCACAAGGAGGTGGAATTTTCTTTTGAGTTGATGCCAAGGGAAACACTAGCATCAAAGTCACTTTACAAGATGAGCACACTTCAGTTGGTAGAGCTAAATTTGCAGTTAAAAGAAATGCTTGAAAAGGGGTACATTATACCAAGTGTATCGCTATGGGGTGCACTAGTGTTGTTCGTAAAGAAGAAGGATGGAATGATTAGATTATGCATTGAATATAAACAACTGAGCAAAGTGACCATCAAGAACAAGAACCCATTATCGAGGATTCATGATTTTTTCGATCAACTGAAGAAAGAAACAATGTTATCTAATATCAAGTTGATATCGGGATATCATCAGGTATGCACAAAAGAAGAGGACATATACAAGACCACATTCAAGACTAGGTACAAGAATTATGAGTTTGTTGTAGTTCAATTTGGTTTGACTAATACCCCAACTACATTTATGTGTTTGATGAAAATTTTGTTGCGTCCTTATTTGGACAAGTTTGTGATTGTGTTTATTGATGACATATTGGTATATTTTAAAAATGAGGAAGAGCATTCCGAGCATTTGGCAACAACGTTGAGGTTGTTAAGAGAGAATTAGTTGTATGCTAAGCTCAACAAATGAAATTTCTTCTAGAATAAGGTACACTACTTGGGATATGTTGTTTCCAAGGAAGGCATTGCAGTAGATCCAGAGAAGATAAGGGCCATCTTGGAGTGGGTAGCTCCTAAGAATGTATATGAGGTGAGATCATTCATGGGATTGGCATGTTACTACAGAAGGTTCATTGGGAACTTCTCACAATTTCTTATCCTATTACATCATTGTAGAGGAAAGGTAAGCAGTTTGATTGGACATAGGAGTGTGAGACTATTTTTGAGCATATTAAGCATTTTTTGACACATGCTCTAGTTGTAAATATCGCTGATCCGGACAAGGAGTTTGTAGTGGGTAAAAATTCTTGCAAGAGAGGACTTGGTGGGGTCCTTATGCAAGATGGACAGGTCGTATTCTATGAGCCACATAAGCTAAATGAACATGAGAAAAACTAACCAACATATGATATTGAGCTAACAGTAATAATTCATGTATTGAAGATGTGGAGGAACTATCTTCTTGGTAGGAAGTTTGTATTGATGAGTGACCACATTGGGTTGAGGTACTTATTGGACTAGTCGAATTTGAATGCTAGACAGGCTAGATTGTTGGGAACGATAAAAAAGTTTAACTTTGAGATGAGGCAAATCAAAGGAAAGGAGAACATGGTCACATATGCTCTTAGCAGACAGGTACATGTAAACCACTTAGCAGTGATGAGATCCTATGGGAAATACTTACAGGATAGGATCTTGCAGGAAAATCAGCAGGATCATAGGCATATGGAGATTGTGGATAGGTTGCATCAGAATACAGGTAAATGTATGGGTGTTGGTACGAGTATAAGTACATGAGTTGGTACATGTATAGGTACAGGAACACATATACAAGATTTGGAATATCATCTTACTGTAGATGGATTGGTTATATTTAGAGACAAAATATATGTGCCAGACACCAGTGAGCTCAAGAAGGTGATATTGAGAGAGTTTCATGTAAAACCTTATTTGGGTCACCCAGGTTACCATAAGACATTGATTGTAGTGAAGACGTTATACTATTGATCAAATCTAAAGAAGGATGTGGCATAGTTTGTAGCCAGATGTCTAGATTGACATATGGTTAAGGTAGAGTGTAAGCATCCAGGTGGACTGCTACAACTGATCACGACACCAGAGTGGAAATGGGAGGTGATTTCCATGGAATTCATCATAGGTTTTCCTAAGATAAATAGACAGCATGACTCCATCATGGTTGTGGTGGACATGTTGACAAAGGATGGACATTTCCTTCCAGTGAAGACTACATACTCAGCTAGTGATGTAGCACAAGTGTTTATCAGGGACATAGTCAGATTGCATGGTGTTTCAAAGAAGTTTGTGTTTGACAGGGATGCAAATTTTACTTCCAAGATTTGGAAGGAGTTGTTTGCAGGTCTTGGAACTGATTTGGCCTTCAGCACAACTTATCATTCACAAAAACATGGACATAATGAGAGGGTCAATATGATACTATAGGATATGTTGAGGATGTATTTGATGCATCTGTAATAGAAGTGGGAAGATTATCTTCCACTGGTATATTTTTCCTACAACAACTGGTACCAAGAGTCATTGAGGATGAGTCCATTTGAGACTATGCATAGGTGGAGTTGCAACATTCATATTAGTTGGAGTGATACGGTTAACATGGTATTGATTAGACTAGAGATGTTGGTAGAAATGGAACAAGAAATGTAGGTGATCAAGAAGAACTTGAAGGCAACATAGGATAGGCAGAAGAGTTATGCAGGCAGGAATTTTTTTTTCAAGGAGTTTCAAGTTGGGGATTAGGTGTACTTGCGTGTTAATCCCAAGAAGATCTCCTTGCGAATTGTATCATGTGCCAAGTCGACACCACGATTTTGTGGACCCTTCAGGATCATTGAGAGGATCAGAATAGTGGGCTATCGAATTTCACTGCATTCCACAGTGAAATTCCATGATTTTTTTCATATATATTTGCTTAAGAAGTATGTTACAGATGTTGATCATGCGATTGAATGGTTTGTATTGCAGGTGGAACGATATGGAGAGTTCCATCTAGAGCCTCAGTGTATATTGCAAAAAAAGGTGCTCAAGCTCCAGAATCGAGCGATAGAGAAACTTAAAGTGAAATGGAAGCACTTTGGACCTCATGAAGCTACAAGGGAGATGGAGGATCAGATGCTGGCCATGTATCCTTCCTTGTTTGCCAGTTGAGGCAAAGCAGTTGTGGTGTGATGTTGGTTTTTGTTTATCATATGCTTTGGCGATGTTTTGGTATATGTTTTGATGTGATGGTTGTATGTATGTACATATGTAAATGGATGTAAATACCTCCATGAGCTATGTTATAAAGCTCCAATAAGTGGTATGGGTGTCATGCCAATATAGTTATCTTGTAGCTATGATGTCATGTTGTTGTGTTTTCATGATGGGTTGCTTTTCAGCAAGGTGATTATTGTAAATATTGCATTGAGCTATGATATAAAGCTCCATGATTAGTATGTTGTCTTCCATTGTTGTTGTTGAGATATATGTGTGATTGAACACCGAGGAGGGTGTCCCCAAAGGGGGAGGGTTCTGCAACAACCCTGGTGAAAATTCCATGTAATAAAAGTTAAAAATAATAACCACGATTGATGGGACACTTATTGCAAGCTGAATGTTTGGCAAAAAATCATAGGTGGTGTTCATTTGGTTTACTATGGCTAAGGAAAACGAAAAAGGCTATGGATAAGGCATTAAAGAGGTAAAAATTATTTTTGGCACATTTATTTATGCAAAAATGGAAATTAGGAGAAAAGGGAGATGAAAGGTCACAGGTTGCATGTGGGGAGGAAATTGAAGGAAAATAATGGAAAATGAAGAAAATAGAGGCCTCTTCTATAAAAATTCTTATGAGGATCAATTAGTACCTTTTATTAGTGCATTTTTTTTGGAGCTCTCTCATTATTCTCTCTCTCTCTCACTCTTGGACACTTAGAATTTTCTTGGAGCACTTGGGAATTGGAGCAAGAAAGGAAAAGAAAGCAAGGAAGGGCAAGAAAGGAAGAGAAATATTAAGCAGCTACAATGAGATTCTTTGCAGTTATAGACTTGGATATATGAATTCCTTGCTAGATCTAACATGCATGGTATTGCATGTGGTTTCTTTATATATTAGCATGGGTTTTGCTACATGTGACAATGTTTTTAGCCTAGCCTTTCCATTTTCGTATAGATTTGATGAGATGGGTTTCTCATACTTCAGTTGAGATGGATTTTTGGATGGATTCAAAGCTAAGTGGGGTGGATATCCAAATGGAAAACACATGGCATAGTGGTGCCTGAACCAGACAAGGATCACAGTAAATCCACTGGCCTAGTATCCCATGAGCTAGACTATGGGTTGTGGTAAAGCTAAATTGTGTGCCTCAGTGGGAAGAGGAATCCTTTCCGGTGAATGGAAAGATATACGGTAAAGACAAGAGGTGGATTTCTCTCTGTTAGGCCTAGTATTCCTGGGATTGGATGTACTATAAAGCCCAGGGAGATGATCTCGATGTAGGGCCTAGTGACCCTTGGATCATACTGTGGGTTATGGTAAATCCTGAGAGACTAGGAGGCGAAGAACTCCAATAGCATCCATGTTTTTTTCATTCATTTTCGGTTAGTTATGAGTCCCACATTCATGCTTGGAATATGACACATGGGTTATTGGCTGAAGAGAGATTTGGCTAAGCCAATCTATGGTTCAGTGGAACGTGGAAGTCCGATCTCCAGTTGGTTTATACACTCATTAATGAGAATCTCATTCCTTTGGTATTTGATGTTTAATTTCACTGGTTATTATGTGGATTCTATTACTTTTGTATCCATGGTATTTCTGTTGTTATTATGATGGTTATAAGCTTGAATTTTATCAATGATGATGTATGGCTCTATCCATGTTTTTACATGTAAAAGAATGAACATTTTATTTATGGTCAATTAGATGGCATTGTAGCTCATGGTGTAAAGAAGTAATGCTTCTTAGCGATTCTCAGATAATTATCAGACCCCTATGTTTAAATATGTTGTTTACACCTGTAGATGCCATGTTTACGACATGTTTGACAAAATCCCTGTCATGGCTAGGAGGCGGCCATATGAGTTCCTGATGATTTGATTGCTTCCATAACTTTTTTTTAATGTTATTTATCCTCTCCTAAAGTTTCATGAAGTTCTGGGCATTGACCTTCACTATGGGGATAAAAAGGTGGTACAAATCCCGAAGTTGCAGGCACAAAAATGACTTGTTTGGGCCCTGGCCGCGAAATTTCCTTGGCATGCCCGTGGCTATAGGATTCTAGCCACTCATTTACACTTACATGCCTATGACTAATGTTTAAAAAGGTAAAAAATCAGTTCCCCCTCAAGGTTCATAGGTTTGGGAGATTGGGTTACCTCCTGGAGGTGTTGTTGCTATTGTGGAAGGTTTTTTTGTCAAGTTTCTATCAGTTCCACTTCCTTAAGGTCATATAGGAGGTTTAATCTCATATTAGTAGCCTCTCATCGCATGTTTACCCTAATTGGTTAGTTACTTGGGTGGATGTGGGAAGAGGGTGTTACATACATTCAACAATTATTATATACAATTACGACTTGTCCTATGATGGCTACTTACATATTTCAGTTATTCTAAATGAATCCACTGCATTTATGAACCTTTTTTCGTTACATTGATATCGGAGCCACGCTCACCGGTCTCGGCCTTTGGCCATCAATTTATCGTCAACTTTGTTGTCGTCATAATCGAAGCATTTCGCTATAGAAGCTTTGGAGTTTCTCCATCGTTGATTTCATTAGAGTCCCTTCGCCATTGAAATTATTTAGTCCAAAAACAAACATTATTATTAAACAATACATAAAAAAGTCAAATATTTAATTATTTCCAAGGGTTACTCAATAAGCCCAAACATGAAAAGATAAGAGTGAAAATTAAAAAAAATATTTTTTATATCAGGTTTATGATAAATTAGTGTGGAAAATAAGTTACATGATAAGTTTTTATTTATTAAGGTTGTGGAGTTTGGATATCCCCACAAAAATACAAGATAAAAAATAAAAGTAGAAAAGTAATTAAAAAGAAGAAGAAGGTAGTATTATAGAGGAAAATAGTAGGTTTTATAAAATGAAAGAAGGTTAGTAAATTTAAAAAAGAAAACAATAGAAGGTTATCAATAAACCTTAAGGCCAAGTAAAATGAAGTCTAATTTGAATGAACAAACTATAAATTCCATAAATAATTCTACATTTTGGACCAAAAGTCCATTTTGTCGAACAAAAGATCAATATTTATCGATTTATACAAATCACACAATACTTTGTCCAAAATCTCAAAGATTGTTTACTTTGGAAGAATATCAAGGTAATACCGAGACACATATTAAAAGAAGAAATCACAAAACTTCAACAAAAAAACGAAGCATTCGAAAATAAATTTAAAGATATCGAAGATCACTTTTAAAATGAATCAACAGAAAGTAACATCGAAATTTGGCATCTAAGAGACAATAATAAAAAATTACTTGAGAAGATCAAGAAGTCCAAAGATATAAGAAAAAAATAGAAGAAGAAAATGAATGTCTTGAGAAGAAATTCAACAAGAATCTTTCATAAAAGGAAGAAGAAAAATTGTGCTTTAAAGACCTGAATTAGAGGTTATTAGAGAAAATCAAAAGTATAAAAGATAAAGAGAAGGATAATAAGGACAAAGTCAACGATTCAGAAAATGATGAACTTTTACATCTAAGGAATCATAAAAAAATCTTCTTACATAAATAAATAAGCTTAAAAGTGACAAGAAATCATTAAATGACAACTTAGAACAATTTCAAGAAGTATTGAAATCTCTAGCCGTTTCAGTCCATATTGAAGATAATTTAGGAATAAATACCGATCCAGTCAATATCATAACTCAAGAAGAAGAGAAACTTATAGAAGTTAAAACCAATTCAGATATTTCCGTTCAAAAAATGGAAATTCCATGATTCAGTAACCAACTCAACAACAACAATACTTGAATTAAATCAAGAAATAAATTCAAATAGATTAGGGAAAGATCAAACTGCAAGAACTGCTTATTGACATCTGAATCACAAGAAAAAACAACTAAGTCAGTCTACATATTTGAATAATTAATAAAAGAAACAAGAGATTTATGATCCAAGGAATACTGAAGTTTGCAGAATTCAGTCTTATGATAAAAATTCATTACAATTTTATAGTGATCAGATGATTCCAGAAAAGATTAATCTTGGATGGTCAAATCCATTCTTAGTCCGACAATTTTGTTTATCAGTCAGAGGATCATATAGTCTTGTATTGATGAAGGTGAAAGTTCTAAGATAAGAATATATTCGAAACAGGAAAAGAGATTCGATACTTTTAGATGTAAGATTTGAGGACAAAGCTTTTTGAAGAGATGGGCAATGCTATGAATATAATTCATATAAATAATAAATGTAAATATAAATAAATAATAATTAATTAACTAATATTTAGTTCTTTAGTAAGAAGAGGCATGTCTTAGAGACATGATCATTCATGAAAGGGAACCTGCCTAGGTATATAAAAAAACCCTCATTGTAATCATCACACACATCTTTTGTACATTCAACAATTCTTATATACAATTACTACTTGTCCTACGATGGATACTTATATATATCAGTTCTTCTGAATTATTTTGTTGCGTATACGAACTTTGTTCGTTACAAGAAATGTGAAAAACATGAATTTTAGTGAATATCTTATGATAATTTAATTTGTATTATTTAAACTGTATTATTTAACTCATATTTATAATTAAAAAAAGTTAAATTTAAACTAGTACAATAACAAATGAAGAACCAAAATAACATCAAAATGTTATATCTTTATTACTAGAACAAAGTTCTCTTGCCTCTTTAAGGGAGAACTTCTAATAGAGCAAATCCCCAACTACAAGTAACTTGATCAAAAGCCTTATTTTACATTTCTTTATAATCATCTTTAGAGAGAGAAATTTTTTATTTAAATTGATGAAAGTTGCCGTAAAGATTAAATTTAAATTGCTTGAAAATATGATAACCTTAGTAATAAAATATTTTTTATAAAAATATAATTTTTTAACTTGTATTAAATCTAATAATAATTGCGTCGTGAGACACACTGTACAACTTAGTATGGGAGAGATGTTGTCACATAATGTTACATTTAAAAATAGTAAAATAATAATTAAAATTAATGAATTAAAAATAGTAATAAGAAAAGAAATTAATGTCGACCATAATTACAATACTTCAATTTACACCTTAATATTATATAACTTTATTTAGAGATATAATGTAACCGAAAGTAAAAAAATAATAATTTAGTTTTTATTGTGAGGATGGAATATAATGAGTAGAAAAATATAATTTACTTTTTTACTACAAGGAAAAAATGTATTTATTTCACATCATAAACAATAATATTATTGATATTACATTATATGTAATTCATTCTAGGTTCCATTTACATGTGATATTTAAAACAAAAAACATATTTATAACAAAAAATATTTTGTTGACAACCATAAGTAAAATATTTCAATGTCCATATTAAATAAGATAATTTTATAGATACATTATATGAAAAATGATAATTTAAATTCTAGATTTTTTTTCTTATGTACACTTTAGTGAGAAGGAGGGGGGGGGGAAGAAAATTCTTATTCCATTAATAGTTTCTTTCTAATTCAATATAAAGATATTTATGGAAATTTTCAAAGTTTAATATGGATTTGATATGTAATATTAATTTAGAAACTATTATTAATAAAAATAATTAAATATACATACGAGAGAAAAAAATATGAAGCGTATTTAACATTTTAATATAAAGTGTGAATTATAAATAAAAATATTTCCAATGCAACTACATATATATTAATATGCCAGCTCCCTAGATCCATCTATTAGATTTAGTTAGGATCATGCTTACTTTAGATTGATCATGGATTGGGTTTGTTGAGGAAGTTGAGAGAATCTCTCAACTTCTCTCTCTAAGATTAGTATGAGTTCACCTATATATTTGATGTATCTAATTAGTGCAATATAGAAAATAATTATTTGTGTGTGAATTGTTGTGTGTTCCTGCTCTCTCCAATTATTAATATGGTATCAGAGCCTGGCTGGGCTTAATCCCTCACGGGAATACCCAGGAAGATGTGAGAGCTGTGTCGCTGGTTTGGAATGTTTGTAGTGTGAAGTTTTGTGTGTTTGTTATTTTGTTTTGTACAAATTTGTTTTTCGTTTCCCAGTTTATCACTGTTGCTGCATTTATTAAAAACTATACGAGTTGAGCAGGCGAGAAGAGAGGTTTCCCTTGCAGATTGGAGGGTTGAATTCGTGTATAAAGCGCCACTGTAATCACCAGGGGGAGGCTCGTGTTTGCGAGGGCCATGAGGACTTGAGGATCTGCATCATATATCTTCACGCTTTTGCGTTTCTGTTGTCTCTGCAAATGGAGCAACTCGTTTACTATTGCCGTCACCATAGAATGCAGTAGGAGTTATCATATCAAGTCGGATGCTCATTTCTGCATCCTCGCCACCTCTGGCGTCATCTCCGGCCCCGTTTGCATTGGACAAGACCGGATCTCAGACCTGTATTCAGCCATTGGTAATGTCTGCAAAAATCCTTATTTTCTGCAACAAAAATTTAATAGATTCGCTCAGTTTCAGATAAAAAGCAGAGGCTCTAATTACTAAGCTCACGGATTATGCTGCTCTCTGGCAAGAATCACGGATCTACAGAATGCAGAATTTATTGAACGATTTGGGAATCGATATGAAAGTTATTGCATCGATTCTTTGCTGTAATGGAGGACAATCTAACAATCCACAATCTTGTTAGGTTGATGTGTGTTGTAATGTTGTTGCTGTTCAAAGCGCGGCTAACAGTCCTGGTGCCACCGCCTCTCAAGATGGCGTTGTGTTTGGGATCGATGAGGCAGCGTTGGATTCATGTTGCCCCACGATGATATACTCCCACAAATATTGCAACTCGTTGAAATCTGGCAGTTTCCGAGTCGTCGAGGAGCCTGGAGGGTATATATATATGTACGTAGTGTACAACAGTTCCCTGCCACCGTTGACAACATTCGAGGCCAGTTTCGTGGACCTTTCACGTTCCTCTGCAGGAAATAATGGCATACAATGTATCCCACCACGGCTATTACTACGTCTACGGATTTCATGTGATCTGTGAGGATCCGACAAACTGCCCATATTTTGGTTGTGGCAGGTGAAAAATAAGATAAGCAGCGGGATTTGATACGGCGCAGAACAATTAAGCGTGACTTCTTTTCACTCAAAAATATGTTTGCATCTCAAGATATTTGATCGGTCTCGACACTTGGTAGATATAGAGTTAAGATAGATCTAGGCTGCAGGTTGTAAAAAAATTATGACTTAAGTTTTTTAAATTTAACAATAGATTGAATTTTATAAACCAATATTGAATTAGTTAAATTGCATTTTTGAATAATATTTTATATTAAAAATTGATTGAGTTAAACATTTTCCTCTTTTTAAGAACTAACTAAATTATTTTACCTTCAATTATTTTATCGTTGTGAGTATTGAAATATTATATTAATTAAGGTAGATTGAATATCAATGAACTATCTAAGCAATATAAAAATTTTCATCATAATTTTACAGTCATAGTTTCAACCATACTAAAATTTGTAAATTATAAAAAAACTTTTCATTCTTTTAAATTAAGTCGTTTTACATGCATTTTCATATATAAAATTTTGATATAAATTCATGAATACATAATCTAAAATAAATATTATTTCATAAAAATAAACATCATGACGATAATCACCTAACAAACTTAAACATCTTCTAAGACACACATTTGAATTCACTACCATCATCTAATTATATACACTTTTAGTAGCACATATAAACATCATTGGATAGCACACAAATCTAATAATCTAACACGGCATCATCATTGTGATCACATCTAATAAAATACAAAGATTGTAATCTAACATCACCACCACACACATCCTCAAATTAATATAAATCTCATGTCAAATAACTTCTATCACGTAAACATTTATCTCCTATCACATTAAATGAACATATCCAACATGACCTAACAATATACACATCAACACCAACATATAAATTATGTTCATAAACATGAACAAAAAATGCACTACTACATCATGAAGTCAAAGAAGTGCAATCAAATATCTTATACAACAGACGTAGTAGTTTTTGCAGCCTAGTTTGTAGTAGAAGACGATCGATGGTCAACTACTGCTTAATCAAGTACATCTAAGAACTCAGCTGAGGTGGAGGAGTAAGAGGTGGATGGTCTGTGGTAGAAGGATGTGGCTAGTCTATAGGAGAAGGTG
This sequence comes from Pinus albicaulis, assembly GCA_034641835.2. Taxonomy (NCBI): domain Eukaryota; kingdom Viridiplantae; phylum Streptophyta; class Pinopsida; order Pinales; family Pinaceae; genus Pinus; species Pinus albicaulis. The sequence continues at coordinate 77,113,805 of CM076574.1, read as the reverse complement.
GTCAGTTTGCCCTATTAGGAGAAACATACGACATATCCTCTACCTCTAAAATCTTGACATCATCAGGCAATTGACAAGTAGGTGTACTACCAGAAGGATCATCGACACCTTGGTGGCCATGACCCGATGGGGTGGAACCACTAGAAGCATGATCATCACCATCCTCATCATCATTATCATGATCATCACCCTCATCATCATCATGACCACCCTCATTTGATGGATGTGTTACTGCATGATGCGCTGCATCCCTCATCGCTGCTAGTAAAGTATTAGCTCCGATGACATACCACATAAGAGACATCAAATCATACATACAGGTCCTATAAATATCTATGAACATCGAGTTTGTGTTGATATCTCAAGACCTCGTAGGGCAGACTCCCTGTCGAACCAAAACTCTAGCTAATCTATCACAATAGTCCATCCAAAATTGCATAGTTGTCCTCCACCCTCGGATGCTCACACCCCCATGAGGATGTGCCTCACCATCAGCCTCTTGGGCCTCACCCATCTCGTCTATTTGTTAGTGGGGGAGGAGGCATGTCCCCATCATATGAGATGATGTCCACAAATATATAGTACACAAAAATAATTAGAAAATTTCATTAAATAATTTAATTAAACAAGTTAAAGAATGTGGTAGAACAAATTTTATTCTAATTCATTAAAAAAAGAAAATGAAACTAGATTAATTTAAAGAAAGCACTAATATTACCTCTATCATTTGGAGGCTCAACTACTGTAAAGAAGATGTTGGTACACCCTATCCAATCAATCCCTGTGTACAGATACCCCAACACAACAAAGACATGGTCATCCACACTGGCTAGTAGAACCAATACCTTGTAAGAAATCCTAGCCGAAAACTTTGACATGCCCCTCTTAGGCATCATCTACCCCCACATGCACATCCAGACCTCAGTGATTGACATAGGAGGGCGATGATCAAATGTAGGCCTCATCTCCGAAAACCTCTCAAAAAATAAAAATAAAAATCTCAAAAGCAAAGGAAGGTCTCCCTCCCCTATCTCGACAATGCATGACATCTATCTAAAGACATGCAAAACTTCCTAAGAAAATGGTAGACCATCTGATGCAATGTGGCACCTGAATCAAATAATCAACAGGATACAAAAGAGGGAAACTAATGTGCTACCCATCACCACAATAATGTGAAATGGCATTGACTAATAATGGGAGGCACCTAGCCTCCTCTGTAGCAAAAGAATAAATCTGTAGCTTTCAACCATGGACCTGAAAATATGATGGACATACTGCATGAGGCCCGACATATCTATGAGTGTATGCAAGTTGAATCTCAGCTGGGAAACCATGGCGGACATCAGGGAACTAGGGAAAATCCTTTCCTCTCTTGGATAGGCCATTGATACAATATATCTCCTCCTTAGTGGGTCTATACCACAACTCAAGACAAACATGAAAATCTTGTTTTTGGACATTCCATCGATAGATAATATCAACCAATAGGAAAAAGCGTGCCTTCAGGGATGTACCCTCCTCCACCCATCCTCATAGTACTTGAGGAGGCCTACATTCCTCAAGAGAACTAGGGTCTTCAAAGTAATAGGGTGAGGGTATAAATCTCTCTCCCTCTCTCTCGCCTGCCATGGTCGGACCATATTGTATGGGTCTGCTTGCTGCTCTTGCTTCATCTGCTGACGTCTCTGCTACATGATTGAAATATAAAATACATCAGCTTCATACATCATATATATATATATATATATATATATATATATATATATATGGAAACATAAATTTCAATTAAAAAAAGATTATCGGTGTGCTAAAAACAGAGTCATGCACCGATGGGAGTGTGCTTTAAATGATAACCACACCGGTATTGGTGTGCACATAAGTATGACGCACCACGACTGTTTCAGAAATTTAATTTTTCATAGTGGCGCGACATACTTGTGCACTGGTGTTCACGTATTTCTTGTTGGAACTGGTACAATACATTAAGGTTATCGAACGCACTGAGATATATAAATATTTTTAAATATTTTTTTGTAGTGCATTTGGTAAATATAAATGTACCAAGAGTGACACATCGACACACAATATGTCACATATTTCTTGGTGCGTTTATATTATAAAACATATCGCCATAATGGCGGTGTGTTATGTTCATGCAATGAAACATAATGCACCCTCTAAATTTATAGGGCGCACCGGTCCCAGTGCGAGCACCACGCGTTGCTTTTTTTTGTTGTTGCAAAAACAATGAGAAATTTAACCTAATTTTCAATTATAATCCTCTAAAAACTTAAATTAGAAAGAAACATAAATATTTACCTGGAAATTTGGTGGTTGGGGAGGCATTGTGGACATGTAATGCATAATTGTTTTTTCACATCGTTTGAAAATAATTTGAAACTGAAAAAGTGAGCATGTTACTGAAAGGTGGTGAGCAAGAGAAGCACCAACGTCAAGGCATTTTCACGTGGAAAGAGTGGCATTGGTGCTTCAGAGCTCTCTCGCATTGTAGATGGTAAAAATGAAAATTATGACCAGGAGGGTTTTTTTATTTAACCCTCCTCTGGTGCGTTTCGTGAAGCACACCGGGGCAGGCTATATCGAAAAACGCCATGTTTTTATTTTTGATTTTGTTTTTTTAAATTTAAAATTATGGCGGTGCTTTATCGAGATGCACCAGGGTTTAAGTTACTAGTAATTCACCCGTGCTATGGTTTTACAATAACACCGATATTTTTTTAGAATTAGAAACCCTCTATCGGTATGCTTTATAAGATTCCCTGGGGCATTGTTGTATGTTTACCGCACCGAGACATCATTTTAAAATAGAACCGATACATTTTACTATATGAATTAGTCTAGTTCTAGCGAATATTCAAGCATCGGTGCATTTGGGTATTCAACGCACCGTGGTTTTTTATTTTTCAAAACAAAAAATTCCACAATGCACCATGTTATATGCAGCTCTAGTGCATGTATGGATAACAAAGCACCAGTGCTCTTGAATTTTTTATATGCATTGTAAAAGAAACATCCACTAAAACATCCACCCGCCCACCTTCGCTAGTGACCTACGCTACAAACTAATTTTTGGGCTATTTTTATAAGGGCCTCCACAAAAACCTCCACTAGAAGGTATTTTCCTTGTAACGAGAATAACAAAAGTATCTCTTGGTTTTGATTAGCATAAAGAAGAAAACCCACTTTGCTAAAATATGAACCAACTCCTATGAGATGCATAGTGAAAATGGGCATTGGAAAATAATTGGGGGATGAAAGAATCTAACATCGTTGTAACACTAAGAGGGTTAAAGATGAAAATAATTCTGCCATACATATACCCAAATATATTACGATTTTAAAATATTTTTCACAAAGTCAATCTTCATAACGTTCAAAGTCATCAAAACTATGGTAATATTGGAACACTTCTCTTAATAAATTTTGAGTATAGAAATAAAATTCTAAATAAATTTAAGTAATCTCCTACTTTCCATAAGATTTGATAGACCAATTTTAAACTAAATAAACTTTAATCATCATTATCATCTTCATAATTAATTTTGATCATTAAAATAATAAAAATATTTACTTTTATATAATATTTTCACATATTGACTATAAAATGGTACCAACCCATTCGTATAATAAAATATACTACTCAGCAAACACAATATCCAATATCACTTATTATGGTAAGAATTAAATTCTTTATAGTAGCAAAGCGACCATTATGTCCATAAATAACTCACACTAATTATGCTTAGATTTTTTTTTTTTAATAGTAACAAAGACACCATTATGTCCATAAATAACTCTAATACAGGTCACCCTAAAATTGTGCCAATCCCTTACAAGTATAGTAACTCAACATGATAATAATTAGTATATCAAACTCTATTTGAATCTCTTACAAGTATAGTAACTCGGCATAATAAAAGTTACTATATCAAATTGTAATTGAATTGATTAATAACAGTTATAAATAATGTTAAATAAATTTTAGAGGTAACAAATGTTATATGACCAATTGTTATATGGAGTGATTTATGATTTTTTTGAACATGTGATATTGTTATAAGCCATAGTATTGGTCCATGGTATTGTATCAAAACCTATTTATAGATTAAGAATCATCATGATAAAGTGGAGGTAAATTTCCATGATTAATAATCTTATTTTATGTTTTTTTTTTTAAATGTATATATGTTTAACTTATATATTTATTCTTTTTATAATTAATAACAATAATAATTTAAAATAAAGTTATAATTTAGTTAATTTTTATGATTTTTTAAAGGATTGATTCATTTCGATGTTTACCAATCATATAATATATATAACCAACCTTAATCCATGTTAACTCTCATCTATCAAGTGTTTAGAGGGATCAAATTTCTCAAGGTGCAAACCTTTTTTTTTAGTGCAAAACTTGAGGAAAGGTTTGCATCTCAAGAGATTTGATTCCTCTTGACGTTAATAGATCCAAAGTTAAGATGAATTTAGGCTGATTTCATATATATATATATATATATATATATATATATATATATATATATATATCTATATCTATATATATATATATCTATATATATGCTTGAGTGGGCCTGATGGTTAAGAGCATGTGTTTCTTCCTAAAAGATCACTGGTTCAAAACTAGAGAGGGGTAGAATATGTATGCCTTCATAGACTTAGCAGTCCAATTTGGTGGGTGTGTCCCTTGTCCAACCAAAAAGGGGGTCTCATACACAAATTTGGCAATTTGCTGGACTAATAATAATAATAATATATTATTATTATTATTATTTAAATTTTATTTTTATGTAATTTGATATATTCAAAATGTTTACATAACATGACATTACAACATCTCTTTCATACTAATCTGAAGAGCATTTACCAACCATTTAATTTATATGGTTACACCAATATAGCTTAGTATTAATAATTCTATAATAAGAAATTATAATATACACCATTAACTTTAAATTTATTTATTTATTTATAATTTTGAATAAGGTAAATCCAGCTAAAATTACTATAAATCTACTTTATAATTTCAAATTTAATTAAATATATGTTATTTATTCTTATCTTAGAATTTTTTTAATTATAATTGTATCATACCTTTGAAACATATTCCTATTTTTTTTTAGTTTCATCTCCGATTTACTCTAAACCTTGTAATTTGCATGGTCAAAATCTATAAATTGACCATTGACGAAAAAATATAACTTTCATGGAAAATCTTTATATTCAAACATCCCAAATGCTATTCATATTACATTCCTACTCATTGTTAGCCATTTTCAATCTCACTTTATTCATTACATAAGGAAACCTTATTATGGTAATTGAGTGATCGTTTCACCTTCTATATTCTTAAGATTGATTTGATTGGTGTGATGATGATGATGATGATGGTTAACGTCCACTGAGACTAAACTTTGGTCTATCGGACCTATAATTTTCTTAATTCTTAATTGTCGGGCTTCTCGTCTTTCTTGGTGAGATTGGTGTTATAGCTTTATTTTTCTTCTTTACGGTCTTCCAACTTCCTTTGTCTTGCAACTCCTTCATCTCTTCTGATCCTTGGGACACTGGTGTCTTATCTTCAGGATCTGAGAGATCTTCTTTGCTGCTAAATGAAGATTTATTTTGCACGGTATTCGAATCCTCATAATTGTTGATGCTTGAGGAGCGGTCGAGTTCATTTTTTTGTTGTTGGGCCGGGCCTTCCCCCTGCTTGTCTTGAGGGTTGTTTCTTTATTGCGATTTAGAGTTTTTGGAGAGTATTCTTCCTTGAAAGTGTAATGTTCCTTTTGTGCTCCTTCCCACCATGTAGATCTATGGTGATTCTTTCTAGCAGAATTTTTCTAGGAGACTTTTGCGCATATTTTTGGCTAGATGGCCTGTCTCAAAGCAGGATCGACATCTGAAGAGCACAGTTTCATTGTCGAGTTTCAGGTTCCATACATAGTCTTTGCTTGTTAGGATTATTTCAGCTAGGAATCCGGTGCTGAAGTCCATTTCTACACAGATGCGTGCATAGGTGGTTCTGACATATTCCTCTGTTTCTGGGCACTTCCAGTAAAGTTTCTCAATCGCATTTCCAATGGCTTTTAGCGTGGAGAGATTTCAGAGATGCAAAGGTAGGTTTGGAAATCTGACCCAAACTGGTGCTGAGGTTATGACTGTTGTTGAGGGATCGAATGATGGGTTCCATGGTTTCATGAATAGGCCCGATTTTTCCCAAAACTAAGGGCCGGAATCTAAAATGCATTGTCTGCTTTCAGAGTTTTCAAAATCTGCTATAAAGAAACCCTTAGCACATGGGTAGATATTAATTTCATCAGAGATGAGGGGCTTCCATACCTTTGAGATCCAACTGTGGAGAGTTGTTAGCTGTGGCCAAAAGGCATTAAACCGGCAGATTAAGGCACTTTTAGAAAACTTCAAGGCCTCATCCACTGAGGCTTTGACCACCTGCACAGTGGGAGCTGGGGCTTCACTGACAATATGGGCAGGAGCTTGACTCTTAGAGGCGGACGAAACTGGGCCGACAATTATCTTTGCGACACTAGGAGCCATACTGTGGAAAAGATGCTATCAAACCCTGTGGAAGAGATGCGAAAACCCGTTCTATGAAGAGAAGAGAGCGGAGGTTTAACCGCAAAATCTTCTTCTAGGAGAAAAACTCCTCGATACTGCACTCGCAGTAGAAGAGATGTGAAACCCCTCTGGCCGACTGTGGTAGAACCCTGTTTGTGAGAAGAGACCCATTCTGAGGTAGATGCGGAAAGATGCGAACCTGTCTGCGGTAGATGCCAAGCAATGCAAAACCGTCTGTGGTTGATACTCTTTCTGTGAATAGATAGATACCTTGCTCGAATGAATTGACGAGGTATAGGGACAGACTGCGGGATCTCCAAAGAAATTTTGGAACTTTTAGCTTAAGATCGCGGCTGTTTCAAGTCCTGCCAACCGTTCTTAGACGCCGCAGGTCCGCCCTTTAATAATCTTGGATCAATTACAAGTATAAATCTCGTGCTTTCACAAGGGTCCCTATTACTCTATTACAAGATCTGCACTCTCCTTCAAGACTTCGGATCTATGGAGTTTTGCTTTAGAAAACCTTCTTTCTACCACAAAGATAACAAATAAGAATATGTATACCTAGTCTGCTACAGGAACCACGAAGTTGATCTCAGAAGGAGCTCTATCAACCTCAGAAAACACGAATTCCAGCACTACGGTAGAACCCCGTCTGAGAGAAGAAACCAGTCTGCGAGAAGTCTGCGAGAAGACTGGATGTGTCCATCAACCTTCCATTACAATTGGTGTGTCCATCGAACTTCCATTTGGACTTCATTACAATTGCATATATCCATTTTTCTCCTTTTTGTTGGCTTGGATATCCATTTTTAGATGGGCGGTTGTAATTTATTTTCCTCAACATTCATCCTCTCATGCTTTTCAAGTGACGTGATAATCCTTTTTTGTGAGGAAAGTTGGCTAATTATAAAATGACATGTATGATCATTTTTTAATATTATTCAACCTGTACACAATTTTTTCTTGTTTGTAAAGTGAACTTTAGTTTTGATTTTTTCGTTGGTGACTAATATTTGCGGTGTCACTGCTTTACGGCTTTAAAACCAAGAGAACACAGAGTATGCATATTAACACCGACACCCTACACACAGTTCATGGTACGTAACTTTGATGTGACTTTTATTTGCTTAATATAGCCTTCACATTGTTCTACTTTTGTGATTCACCTTATTACAACATCATAAGCATTGTTTCATCCAATCAGGCAAGAGGCTGAGAAGTCTGCATTTGCTTTCCATGAATCCAGTGCAAAATCAATGGAGAATGTGCTGGCCATGAAGGGCGGAGATGCAGAGACCAACGATGCTTGTGATTTTTTATTTGTCCAACTTCTTGTTTTCTTTCTTTTTATTATGTTACACACAAATATCTAAATATCTATAATATTTGGATTTTTTTTCAACATTTAATTTTGTTCATATTATAATTTTCAATATTGAAATTGTATTTCTAATATATATTTCAATATTTGAAAATGTAATTTTAACCCTAATATGTTTAGACCAACTTTTGTTTCAATTTTAGCCATTATTATTATTAGAGATGTTGAAAATGATTCAAGTGATAAAACCTAATTTGGAACGTGAAATCTCCCAACATTTGAGCCTTGAAAGGAGGAAATGGTGTATTTCACATTGCATCTTGGTTTCACCATGCCTTTGTGAAGGAGATTTTACTAGTAGCAAAATTTGCGAATAGTTTTACAAGAGACTTTTTCCACTTAAAAGCCTCTATTTATTTTACTGATGAGCCCCAATATTGCAACAAGAATGTTGCAACTTCCAAGGCTACCAACTTTAATTATCAACCCAGAGTTTGTATGACACTATATGCAACATACACCTTTCTATTCCTAGTACGACTCCCTTTGATGTAGGTGAAAGAAGGAAATGAAACAACATTAAATGAGAAAAGATCTAGGTAATTCACGAGTCCTAAGTTGCATAAGGTAAATAGCAATAAGAAAACCTATTCTAATTTTGTTAGAAAGTAAATGATAGAAAGGAAATCAATTCTATTTGCAAGAAAGGAAAACACAATAAAGAAAATATAATCTATCTCGCTAGAAATGAAATGGAAATAGTTAAATCTCTTCAACTTTGCAGGAAATGAAAACCCTAGATTACTCATGTAGGAAATAAATCATACTTTTCTTAAAGTAAATTGTGAGAAAGGAAATCTAGACTAGTTCCGTAAATCAACATTCAAGAAGTAAGAAATGCATAAGATAAATGTCTGCCTAACCAACCTAAGCTCAACAAAAGTGGTCTTAGAGCATTCATGGGCTATTATAAGACATAAATATACTTCTACCATGAATTTGGAGTGAATATGGGCAAGGGAAGAGCTTGAAAACAAAATACTACAAGAAACTATATGTTACTGTAAGATTGCTATAGTAAACTTCCAACAAGCCTGTTTCTCGAAATAACATGCTAAATGTCCGAACTAATCAAATGAAAATGTTGTGGGGTAATTTTTTTTATTAATTTCAATGTTTTTCAGCTTCGGTCCAAGTGGAATAAACTCGAAATAAATTCATTAGCATGTGTGTTGACGGTGTTGGATCTTGCCAACTTACATGGGATCTCCCTTATATGAAGTCCCAATTAGACCTCACACCATTTGGTATAGGAGTCCCATTCAGAATATGGGCCGACTACCATTTACTTAAATATTTTCCTTCGTTTGAGTAATTAGCACGAGAGAGTAGCACACACGTACTTTTGAATGAGCAAGAAAGTATGCCTAGTGAAATGTCCAATTGTAGAATGAATCAAGTTTCTTTCACTAAAAGGAACAAAAGTGAGCCTTCAAGAGACAAGTATTAGTATTGATTTAGTGAAGACACACTAACATATGCAGGAGAGAATCATTATACATCAAGAAAAATAGTTCACATAAATTCAATGATCATTATAACCACCACAACACACTTTCAATAATATAAGCACCAAATCCAACGAAATAATTCAATTTCTTCAATACATAAGAAGAAAACATAAACTGAAAACATTCGAAGAATAGAATTTAAACATCCACGATATATGCATAAAAATGTGCTGGCCTAATGGGATTCAAGTATTGAGAAAAAGTTCCAAGCTACATAAGTACAATGAACACCCCTTGCTCCAAATAGTGGAGCTTTAGAGCCACCACTTGCTTTCCAAAATAAATGTCTCTATCTCTCTATCTCTCTAATGCTCAGTTTGAAAGGGAGGTTTTGATCACTTGGAAACAAGAGTAAATTTGGAGCTACAACAAGTCAAGATCGAATTAAAATGAAAGTTTAGGTAAGTTCTTGTAAATGAATGTTTTAATTTTAGTTTCTCTAGATATTCTGGGTATAAATTTCGTTAAAATTATGTTAATTTTCCAAACTTAGAGCTTCTATGAATTGTTAAATTCTGGTTATGAATTCATTGTTAAGTTAAATCTCATCATTTTATGTTATTATCTGACTTAGGGCATTAAATTTGGTATATAACACTAAATAAGGGTTAAATTTAAAAAAATGCTAGTTGTAAAATTCATTTTCACCATTTCAATGCTATACTCACATAAAACACCAATGATTTCCCTTTTTAGGAAAGACCCACTTTGTAAAAACATGGTGGACCATGGAAATGTTTTTAATTTAAAAAAAATTGGTGTGCTAATCATGTAAATTCACAGGTGCCATTAATAGAAATGTACGCCCCAATGCTTAATAGACAATGGTGTACCATTCGAGGGTTATTTTTTTAAAAATAAAAAATAATGGTGCATTAAGTAACTATGGAGCATTAATGCATATAATAATCGATAACACCGACATAATGTTAAATTAAAAAAAAAATCCTGTCGTAAAATTCATTTTCACCATTTCGGTGTTATACTCCCACGAAGCCCCGATGCTATTACCTTTTTTTCTCACTTCGGTGCATAAAAAACATGGTGCACCATTGCAAGGATTTAATTTAAAAACAACGGTACACTAGGTGAAACTGAAGCGCTGGTGCGTATTCTACTCGATAGCACTAGACAAAAGTTAAATTTAAAAAATTTCTGTCGTAAAATTCATTTTCATCATTTCAGTGCTATACTCCCACGGAGCAACGATTTTATTCCCCTTTTGAAATGCCTCGATGCGTAAATAACTTGGTGCATTATGGTAAGGTTTCTAATTTAAAAAATCGCAGTGCACTTCCTAAATAATTCGCACTGGTGCATCGGGTACTTGAGTGCACTGGAATAGGGTTAAATCAAAAAATACTTACCAAACATAAAATTCATTTTTACCATTTATAGTGATGTAGAGTTCCCAAGCACCAATGCTAATTTTGCATTTGTGAAGCACCCTGCAATTAGTGCTTCCCTTGCTTGCCATCCTTCCGTTTGTTGTTCAATGCGTGCCTTTTGAATTTTGTCAAACGATGGTCAATTTTTTATTTATGTATTTTTTATGTGGCAACCATGCCTCCCTAATCAACAAATGCTAAGGTAATGTCTATTTTTTTCACTAACTTAAATTTTTAGCGGAGTAGAATTGAAAATTAAGTAAAAAAAGGTTTTGTTGTTGTTGTTGTTGCAAATGTCAAGGTAATGTCTATGTTTCTCGCTAACTTAAATTTGCAACGTAGTAGAATTGAAAAGTAAGTTAAAAAATGTTTTATTTAATAATTTTGCATGATGCATTGGATAGGTTTGACTCACACTGTTCATAGTCGGTGCATAATGTTAACACACTGCATATTTTTAATATATTATTCAGTGCATTTGGTAAATGGAAACTCACTAGCCCGCGAAGTTCTATGACACACCACTTTAAAAATTATAATTTTTACAGTGGTGCGTTTAATAAAAGTAACTTCCCGGTGCATTTATTTTTACCAAATGCACCACATAATATTAAATAATTATAGCTTAGTGCATCCGTTAACTTGAACGTTCCAGAGTGGTGCGTCGATGAAAAATTAACACAACAATGCGAAATGTTATGTCAATGAACCACATTGAAAAATAAAAAGAACTAATTTTATGTATGCATGCGAATGTGAATTGAAAGCAGTGCGTAAGTCGATGTACACATCGTGTTTGTTGCATTCCTATTTTTTTAGTGCATCATGGTTGAATTTTTTTTTTAATTTAAAGTTATATGTCCATATTTATAAAAACATTTTTCATTTAATAAAAAAAATTATATTTTATGTATGAGGCTGATGTATTTTATATGTCAATCATGCAGAGATGTCAAAGGAGAGAGGAACAACAACGACATGAGAAAATATTTGACTAGTACAATGTCGTACGACAATGGGAGGCATGAGAGAGGGAGAGAGATTTGTACCCTCTCCCTTTTACGGTAGCCACCCAAGGCCTCTTAATGAATTTAGGTCTCCTTAAGTAGTATGAGGAGGCTACATCCATGAAGGTGCACTCTAGGTTGTTGGTCCAGCTAATCCTTCAGTGGGATATTCACCGACATGATTTCTATGTTAGTACCGGCTTGTGGTTCCATCCCATTGAGGAGGACATATAATTTATCACTGGCCTATACAAGAGGGGGGAGGATTTTCCCTAGTTCCCTGATGTCCCCGTCAGTGTTGCAGAAAAAATTCAACTTATATAATCTTAGAGATATGTTTGGGATCACGTAGTTTATCTAACATATTTTCAAGTGTCTGGTGGACAACTATGAATCTCTTCTTTTGGTGCAGAGGATGTTAGGTGCCTCTTACTATTAGTGACTACCATTGTACACTCTACCAGTGATGGGTAACACGTTAGTTTCCCTATTTTGTTTTATGTTTAATCTTTGGTGCAGAGGCCACGATGTATTAGATGGTATTCCATTTTTTTGTGCCAGTTTTTTATAGCTTTAAGATAGATGCTATGCTAGGATACATGGGAGGTTGAACTTCCCTTTTATTTTAGATTTTTTTTGTTTATTTTTTGAGAGGTTTCTAGAGACGATGCCTACTTTTCACCGTCGCACTCCTAGGCTGATGATTGAGATACAAATGCACATGTGGGGTGAGATGATGCCCAAGAAGGGCCAATCAAAGTATCCGACCAGGATTTCCACTGATGCACTAGACCTACTAGCTAGTGAGGCCGACCACATGTTCGTCATGGTTCCGTGTCATTACGCGGGGATGGATTGGTGACAATTTGCTAACATCCTCTTCACACACGATATGCCAAAATATGATAGAGGTAATATTAGTGTTTTATTTAAATTAATATAGTTTTATTTCATTGTGTTAATTAATTAGAATAAAATTTATTATAGCACATGCTTTAACTTGTTTTATTAAATTGTTTAATGAAATTTTCTAATTATCATTGTGTACTATATATTTTCTAGATATTGACAAATTCATTGGGGACATACCTCCTCCGCCATCGGATGCAGATGAGAATATGGCTGAGGCCGCGATGGGTGAGGGATGTCCTTGAATATAGATACTTGCAGTCATGTGGCCACAAAGGGCTGACATTAGATCCAGGATTGAATTGGGCGACCAACTCTCTAGAATTTTTGTTGAGGAGGTAGTCTTCCCTGTGACGACTCGAGACATCAAGGATGATCCTAGGCTCCTGGAGCTTTGAAGGGACTTTTCATGTGATATGATGAGTCTCATATGCCATATAGTCATAGCTACCAGGCTATTTGCATCGAGGAGGGATGGCCATGCAACATATACACAATATTCACCCATAACTACCCCATCAGATGATGATCAAGGTGGTGATCCTTCTGGTAGTACTCCTCCTCCTCGGTCAACACATGAACCACTGCCTATTTATCCTTAGAGAGAAAACCAACCACCTCTTCCTCCACCTGATACTTCGACTCTTGAGGTAGTTAGCCATCCATTTTCATTTGCTACAGAACAGGCCACCACTAGTACTATTGTATTAGATATTTTATAATAGTTATTTGACTTGATGCAATTATATATATATATATATATATATATATATATAGATATATATATATATATATATATATATATATATATATATATATATATATATATATATTCATGTTAGACATGTCCATTTAATGTGCTTGCAGATAGATGTGTATGTTATGGAATTTATTTGAATGAGATGTATATTTGAGGATGTGTGTGGTGATGATGTTAGAAAATGCTTGTGTTTTGTTAGATTTGATCACAATGATGATGCCCTACTAGATTATTAGATTTGTGTGCTAGTTAATGGAATTTATATGTGCTAGATGTGTGTATAATTAGATGATGTTAGAAGTTTTGAATGTGTATTTTAGATGATGTTTATTTTTGTTAGATGGTTATCATCATGATGTTTATTTTTATGAGGCGATATTTATTATATAATATGTATTGGTGATCTTATATTAAAATTATATATATTAAATTACATGCAAAACAACTTACTTTAAATAAAAAATGCAAAGATAATTTTATACATTACAAAGTTAAATATGGTTGAAACTATAATTGTAAAATTACCATAAATATTTATCTATTGCATAGATAGTTCATACATATTCATGCTAATGAAATTATTATTCAAACAAGGGTTGTAAGAAGTGTAGTCCCTGCCAATAGAAAACATAGAAAAAAAAGTGTTTATAAAATATGTCTAAAAAATAGTCACTACATAATGAAATCAATTTTACAGACAATTAAATTGTACAAACCTCTAAACAAAGCTACCTCTCTAGTCATAGTCAAGCGTTAAAATTAGAAAGTTGTGACCTATACTTATAATACAAGAGTTAGACAATATGTAATTAATCTTTGCAATTAATTTTCAAAATGTATATTGCAATATATAATCATTAAATAAAAAATTCAAAATATTTATAATAAAATTAAAATATATAAGTGATTGGTCTATAAAATCAACTATAATTAAAAAAAAGTTTGTTCATATATTATTGAACTATAAAAATAACATTACAATTAATTTGATGTTATAAATTTAATAAATTGAATTTTATTTATTAATAATAATTATGAATGAAGCATAGTTAAAATTTATATTTATTAATTATAATAATAATAATAATAATACATTTTAAAATTAATATGCATTTTAAAATTAAAATTTAAATATTTTTTTTTTTAAATTTCTAATGTTTAAATTAATAAATAAGAAAATGCAATCAATAAATGATTATGAAAAATATTTATTTAAAAAATATAAACATAATATTTTAATTTTATTTATAAAATTCAATCTATTGTTAAATTTTAAAAACTCAATTATCTAGATTTAATACAACTTAAAAAATTCTATTTTAATAAAATTTAATTTATCGTTTATGTTATGAGGGTTTCAAACAATTTAAATATATTATTTATAACAACTCTTACCAATTTAAGTTTAAATTTAATATCTTACCATTTTTTGTTTGTAAGCTTGGTAGGTCCTTTTTTTTCATTTATATATAAAAGAAAATTACATCCACATACAAATCGTTAGGTGGCCAAAAATTTCCTAGAGGGAAACCAAGTGTATTGGCCACATAAAAACATGATATTCCATCCAATAGAAAATAATAATAAGTATTTCTAGCCAAGATAAATAATTCTGATTGTCTTTACATTGCATATATTTTAAATATCTAACAACATAATTATCAACATACTAAAAACTAAATGCTTCCCGCATACATAAAAGAAAAAATCGTGAGATTAACTATCAAACTAATCAACACCATCGGTGGAAACAAACTCCAGAGGAGCCGAGTCTTTAGCAGTAGAACCCGACAACGATGTCTGTGGGAGAATACAAGGGAGATGATCTTCAATACGCTGAAGTCGGCGATCTTGCTTTTGCAATTGGAACTAGAGCTTCTGAAATTCTTGTTTATAGTCAGGAAATTTTTTCACTCTTGCTACCATATCCACAAAAAATTGTTCCAAATATTTCGCCAGCATACCTTAAATGGACCAATACAAGAACAAAGCTTGTTTAAATTGAGTGAGGTGACCTCGGGTGTGCCCTGGGTCTGACACCATAGCCTGCCAATATTCCACGTCAATATCCATCGTGCCAACCTGCCTGTTTAGGTCTACTTCCCATTCTTACATTAGTTCCTAAATTTCTTTTGATGTGCCCTCGTAATAGGATATAGTTGCATTTTTTATTATGCCGGAGACAAGATTATGGCCCCGAGTTCTTCCCTAGAGGAACTGGGTTGACAGGGCGCCGGGGACCCCTAGGTTCTTCTACAATGACCCCTTGAGGATGGACTTCTTGCCTTTTTTGCCACTGATCGAGCCATTTCAGTGCAACTACACCTTGATGTGGAGATTGCAATAGGTGGTAGCCTAAGTCCAGAAGCACCCCACTTACAGGGGACACTACTGCCCCACACACCTGCCATAGAGGAAACATGAACCAATAATTGCCAGAGACATCCATTACTGATCGACCTGAACAATACGATCTCATTTGACCTAGTCGAACCTCTCATCCTTTTCAATATTCAACTGACAAAAAAAATGATAATTGGCTTGGGGTAACCACAAAGGATTAACCCAAAAATAAAAACCCTATTCAAAGACCCCAGGTGAGACACAGTCATACGCCAGACACCAAGCTCACAGGGGAAGAGACCAACAAGCTCAAAGAGGTGGAGCCCATAGAGATTGACCCAACTATAGTACACCCAAAGGGATACCCGAGACCTTGCATGAGGAAATTCTTTGAGACAGAATCCAAAAATGAAGCTGAGATATAAAAAATCCCAAGGCCTTTCGAGGTTGGGCCAGGATAGGAGGTAATCCCAGAGACAAACCCTAGAGGCAAACTCCCGATACAACCCCATCCTGGATAGAAAAATCCCAAAAATGACAGACACAAAGATAATACAAGACATTTGAACCTACTTCAAATCCCATACCAATGCATGCAGGTGCATGGATCCTATAGTCTGTTGAATCCTTGATGATTCAAGACCAGGCATACCTAATTCCATCAAAAAAATCAACCGATGCATGGAGGAGAAAAAATAAAGGCAGAACACATATCGTTTTACCAATGCGAGGATAAGCCAAGACCGATGCCACACCTTCCTCTGCGTCGACCCAAAGATCCCAACACTAGCACCCCTTAACAAACCACTTGTAAACATAGAACGACCAACCTCACACACAATGAAACTTTCCAATTTCCAAGACATAATGCCACTGCCACCTTCGAATAAGACCTTAATACCATGCATGCATGAAGCCACAACTCCATATGCCTTGAGCATGTGGAGGGTGGTTGGCTTGTACTTTGAGAAGACCCCCATTAAATCACCATTATGGAATTTCCCTTCAGATCACACCTCAGTTGAGGGAATATCTTACCAATTTAAAGTTAATAGCTAACCAATTATATAAAATTATAAGAAGGCGTATAAAAAAGAATATAATTAGCATGGGATATTTTTGGATGTGAACACGATGATGATGCCCTATTAAAATATTAGATTTGTGTGCTAGCTAATGACATTTATATGAGTTAGAGGTGTATATAATTAGATGATGCTAGTGAATTTGAAAGTGAACTTTAGATGATATATATGTTCGTTAGATGGTTATCATCATGATGTTTATTTTTATGAAATTATATATATTTATTATAGATTATATATTATATATTAGTGAACTTATATCAAAATATTATATATGAAATTACATGAAAAAAGACTTACTTTAAACAAAAAAATGCAGAGATATTTTTATAAATTACGAAGTTTAATATGGTTGAAACTATAATTGTAAAATTACCATAAATATTTTTCTATTATATAAATAGTTCATACATATTCATTCTAACTAATTTTTTTTTTACAAAAAAAAATTATATATGAGTAAACACTATTTTCCATTGTACTATTTACTCTCTTTGAATAGAATTTTCTACCCTAAAAATTGTTAATTATAAAGAATTTATGATCTCAAATCATAAGCATTATAGTGGCTCTAAAATTTTATGGATGCAAATCTTCCTATATTTGTCATTATTTCATAAGGTGATTGCTATCAAATATTTAAATTACTTCATTAATTGTGGTTTTAATCAACATCGGGGTATAACTTAAATATTTCTAAAGGCAATCATAAAAATATGTAAACTAACAAACAAGTAAGAGGAAAACCAAATTATCACAAAATACAAATTAAACTTATCACAAACTTAGAATTAAACAAATATATTAAAATTTTAATTTTTAAAGTTTAAATTGAATTATTGGAATTCTTAGTTTTAAGTATAAAAACGTTTCCATTGGAAAAAAAGGTGGAAAAAAATTTGTGAATCTCACCAATTATATAAAATTCCAACAAGATGAATAAAAAAAATATAATTAGCAAAATAAAGAAAAAAATACAACAATAGTATAAATGATGAAATAACATAAGTACATATCACTCTTCGTTGTCATCACCCTAATTATCTTCCTCGCTTGGCATGATAACTTATCTAGGTGGATATTGATTTCCACCCGCCTATTATACTTGGACCCCAACCATTGTTTCTTTTAGTTTTTCAATTTCCTTAATTGTAGCACAATTTACTATTTTTGGCAGTTTTTTGAGTTGTGAACTTTCAGAGCTGTTTTGAGGCCCTAAACGATGTTTTTTTTTGGAAAACAAGAAAACATGGGAGTCTAAAGCACGTTTGTAGTTGAAATTTTTATTCCTTGGATATATATTTCTAACGAGGTACCTTGCGTGTCAAACATAATTCGTATGCCAAAGTTATGACCCCGGGAAGTTGATGTACCAATTTACCCCAAGATGGTCTACAGTTTTGGTGATTCATCTCCTAGGGTTAGGGTTTTGGATGCTTATGGTTTTCCATTTTTTCAATATGCCTTTGAGCCTCATTATAACACAATTTAGAGGCATGTAGCCACCATATCTCTTCTCAGAGATAAGCTACCATCGTTTGAGCTAGTTTATTTCCATTCTGTATGTAATCATATTTAAGTTCTTTGATATTAATGAAACAAAGTGTTATTTCTGCTGCATATCTGTATTTATGATTATATCTCTATTCTGTTGCATTCCTATTTAAGTTTAGATTAGTGGTATCAGAGTGGTATGCTCTTTCTTTTTTTTTCTTTGCATTTCCCCAACAAGGTCAAGGTATAGGGAGTTAGGGCTCAAAATAGTTAAACCTTTGCAAGACTAGCCTCACAAAACATGAAAAACTCCCATGGAAAAAGAAAATAAATACGAGGGAGCATGATATTCTTTCAAAATATTGCTCGAAGAAACCCTCGATCGACATAGGAATGCAATTATGGACAAGTTTTCCCATATCCTTCGACACCTACCCACATACGACACATCTTCTTCCAGTAGCCACTCTAGAAGCGCCGCTCCATTTAAGGTACACGCTAACTTTGACATCCCCATATCTGAAGGTCAGATATATGTGAATGATGTAGATAAGTGGTTGAATCTGCTAGAAGGACATTTTTCGGTTCATGAGTTTTCCAATCAGGAAAAGATTATTTTTTTTCTCCTCAAAGATGCCCCTCACGTCAAGGACCCGTGGGAAACCTACTGTGAGAAGAGGGACGAGAGTGGACCCTCACTATTCTTAGCCGCACCCACCTGGAATTCTTTCCAAGATGCCATTTAGGAACAATAATACCTTGTCATGAGCTATGATGATAAATACATAATGTGGACCACACTGCAACAGGGAAGGGACCAAGACGTGCTAGAGGTCACTAATATTTTTCATACCCTTCGCACGAAGTTGGGTACCAAGGATTCTAAGAGACATTTGGTACTCAAGTGTCGTGGTTGTCTACACAAGTAAATCTAGGATGCGATGGAGTTCCTAGACATCTCCTCGCTCAGAACTGCCTATTGATACACTCTCAAGATTGAGTAGAAATTTAAACATAAGAAGCGAGGTTTTGGATCTACGAATATGAAGCAAGGGAAAGGCACCCCCAAATTGCATAACAAAGGACAAAGCCAAGGTGGGGCAACCCAAGACAACTTACTGAAGCCTCAAGGAAATAAAAACACCACGAAGATAAAGAAGGACATGGGAAAATTGTTTGAGTTCCATAAAGCCCCACTCACAACCTAGGTGAGTGTCGAGACAGTCATTGGTCACTGATATAAAGGCTTTCGAATAAGATGCATGTTCCAAATTTGAGTTAGAACTCAAAAAGGGGAATGACAAGGGGAAGAAGATTATTGACATTGAGCCTAATGCCACCATTGTCAACACCAAGATTCAGAAGGATGATCCCAAAGATTAGAAGAGGGGGAGTGCCTCTTCCACTCATAGACTTGGGTAAAGGGTTCTCCGCTGTAGTTCATTTTTGGTAGCGGGAGCCAAAACAATCTCATTTTAGTAGAGCTCATGAAGCAGTTGGGCCTATTGACCACAGCACACCCACTTCTACATAACATTGGGTGGCTGCACCAAGGACGAGATCTCCACGTTAGCCAACAATGATGTCTTCCCTACAACATCAAGCCCTTCATAGATGAGGTACTATGTGATGCTTCTCCACTTGAAGTTTGTGATGTATTAGTAGGCTAACCATACTTGTGGAAGCAACATGCTATGTATGAGTCTAGGCCTCACATTCTTATTATTAATTTGGGAAATAAGTTGTATAGGATATAAGAGGTAGCACTGCCTACCACCATATCTTTGATAAGGAGAGAATCCTTCACCCTTATGCATATTGGTGGTCCTCAAATTGTCTTTCAAGAACATCTTCCAATTCTCAAAATGATTCTGGGAAGGCGTAACAATTACATCCCACATTTCTTTGGCCATTTTATTGAACACTATGTGTGAGACTATATGATATTGGCCTCCATCGAGGATCAACCACTTTTCCTTGGCCATATTCTTATTTTAATTCTCTATATTTTGCAGGTCTATAGATAAAAATACAACTCTCCCTGCATACTTCTTCAGACCATGCTCATCTAGCAAGAAAACATTATGGTTTTCTACATATAATAATTTGAGGCTCCATTTAACCTATATTGATCTTGAAGTCCTACTGAGGCCATTTTCATAAAACTAAAAAATAGGAAAATAAACATGAATATCATCCTTTTCCTGCTCATCTTCCCGATCTTGCTACATGCACTCTCTCCTAGAATGCACATATCTGCCTGTTGTTACCTCCTGCTACTATAAATCACATAATTTCTTCATACTAGTTGGATTTGGAAGCTCTCTGAGAAATTCCTTTGTGTGTTCTTTTATATTCCTTACTCGAAACTGGTTCTGCTACTGCAAAATTGATGCAAAATAATTGCACCTAGATATCCTCAATGAAATCACTAATATACTCACCAAAACTACTTCTCATGAACACCACTTCCTGCTAGAACTGCTACTGGGCTATTCAAACTTTTTCTCCACCTGCAAGCAGAAATATAATCCCTACCCAACAATTCAAACTTCCTAGTTGGACCTCTGTGCAGATATGGAAATTTTTCTTAGAGACTCCCTATGAAGCTGCAAAATTTCTCCTCTCGCTTCTGAGCTCCCAATATGTCTTAAAAAATACTCTGATGCCATGTGAAAAAACCTTAAAATGTAGCAATTGGAATTTATTCTTCTAACTAACTAATTTGAATTTTATTTTGTTATGGAAAAATAACGGATACATATCACTACAATTTATTTACCATAAAATTACTGCGGAAAATAAAAAAATGAACTGAGAGAATACAACACACACACACAATAAAATTGACACCATTATTTTTGGACAAAAGTCCCTGGAAAAACCCATTGTGGGAAAACCAATACAAAAAATGAGGGTTTTATTATTATTATGTAGTAGTAAAAATTATGAGTAGGAATATGGATGCCAACCTGGAAATCTTTAGAAAATGATCTGGCCAAAA
The DNA here is from genome assembly GCA_034641835.2 of Pinus albicaulis. Classification (NCBI taxonomy): domain Eukaryota; kingdom Viridiplantae; phylum Streptophyta; class Pinopsida; order Pinales; family Pinaceae; genus Pinus; species Pinus albicaulis. The sequence continues at coordinate 77,092,305 of CM076574.1, read as the reverse complement.
TTATTAAGGGAAATTTTCCCTTCCCCACAAGCAATCCAGCTACAAACTGGCCACTCAAACTTGGCTATCCAACACCCCTGCAAAGACCCCTACAATGCATCTGTGCAACCTGTAACTCACAATGCTTGAATATGCATGTGATCAATATTTTCTTCCTGCTACTACTGTTGGAAGTGATCCTATGACCCTCTGGAAAATTATCTCGGCCACCGACACCTGAATTGACCTCTTCCTTAGTGAAATCGAACTACCCTCTGAAGCTACCTGCACAGTCCCTATGAAACCTCTAGTGGAATAAATCAGTGTCTTGGTGCTACCTCTCCAGAACTGGAAATGTCCTCCAAAATCCCTACTGCTACTGCTGCAACTAAAATTGCATCCCTTATGGCGTGAACTTTTGTCCCTTGCTCAATCTCTACAATTGGGAAACTCAATCTGCCAAATAACTCGCACTACTAGTTTGTGTTCTCCATCCCCATAAAGTTGTTCTTATAATATCTCGTTGGTGAACCAAAAACCATGATTATATCCCCATTAGCAGCTAAGATAATCTCAAACTCAATCTATGTAAGTTTCTAGATAATTCTCAATTTTCTCAATTAATTCCCTTTAATTAATCGATTTCCCTAAGTTAGACATAGGAATTTTTTAATTATCAATCAATTAATATAATTGAGTTGTATTTAGGTGTTTTCTCCTAAATTTTTTTTTGGTTTTTTGAGATCTTGTGTTTCTTAGAATCTCTGTCAAAATTTGAGACTATAACACCTGTCCAATGCTATAAAAACTAAGATTTACCACATACATCAAGGACCCAATCAAGTGTTTGTAGCATGTAGGATCCAGTGGACTAGAATTGGAACTCCTACACTTCTTTAGATTGGTAATAATATGATTCATCATAGGCTTGCTATGCATCACTCCAAATTTCTAAAGAATCTTGATCACATATCTACCTTGACTAAGATATATTTCACTTGGCTTCTACCAATCTTCTAGTCCCAAGTAGTAATGCATATTACCAAGATCCTTATATCAAAGTTGGATACTAACTACTTATTTCTATCCTGAATTCGATGCTCTACGCCAATGAAAAGTAGATCACCTACATACAAGTGTATAATGACTAGTTCACCTTGGACGACCCTAATGTATATGTGAGGATCTGCAGAACTCTTGGTAAAATCAAGCCTCAGTAGGTATGCATCCACTCTTTCATACCAAGCTGTAGGTGCTTGCTTTAAGCCATATAGAGTTTTCTTCAACTAAGGTTGATCAATGTAAACCTCTTCATCAATAGTCTCACTTATAAATGTTTTCTTAACATCCATTTAATGGATGTTGTTTCCCATAGTAGTAGCTAAAGAAACAAGTGATCTTATTGTTATATATCTAGATATAGGAGAAAGTTTTATTCCTAAACAATACCTTAATCTTTTTGTGATAAGCCTCTTGCTACAAACCTTGCTATGTATTTATCAAAAATGCCACTTGCAACATACGTTATCTTGTAGAACCATTTTTAAGTGACCATAGATTGTCACTTGGCCTAGGGACAATCTCCCAGACATTGTTCTTCATGATTGATTGGTATTCCTCTTGCATAGCATTCCTCCACTCTTGATGTTTAGCCTCATATTCATAGGAGGAAGGTTCCTCTTTAATGAAATCTATCATATATGCAACATAACCAGAAGACATCTTTTGACTTTTTCTTTCTCTAAAGGTCCCCTTAGTTGTTTTTCTTTCTACTTCTTGTAAAGTAGGTCTTAACCAAACACGCCTCTTTCAATTTTATGGAGCAATTACATGTAACTAAATTTCACTTGGATCTTCAACATCTTCTTGATTAGATGTCTAATATTGATCATCATTGTCCCTTGAGATATCCTCAAAGATAGGTATCTATTCTTCATCCAAGTTGGCTGGAACATATTTTTATTTCCTATAAGCTATACTTTCATCAAATATGACACCCCTTATTACTTCAATTCGACAATCCTCCTTAACATAGATTATATATGCCTTTGATGAAGCACTGTACCCAAAAAATGTTCCCTTTAGATTGGTAGGATACAAATTATTTCTCTTTTCCTTAGGTATATGAATATACAAAGGAAACCCAAATATTCAAAGATGATCCATACTTGGATTCTTTCCTGTAAATGCTTCTTCTGAAGTTATGTTGTTGAGAATATTGCGAGTGCTTTGGTTCTGCAAGTAAATAACTGTCACACATGCTTCCCCCCATAGGAATTGAGGGAGATCTTGATCATGTAACATGTGACACGTTATTAAATTGTTTTATTCTTTTTTTCATCCATGGCATTGTGTTCATGATTATAAGGAAAAAATAGCTCCATCTTAATTCTTTCTTCCTTGAAGAATGCTATTTGTTCTCTACAGGTGTATTCTCCCCCATTGTCGGACCTAAGAGTCTTAATATTTTTCTCAGTTAGATTCTCCACTTCATTCTTAATTCTTTAAACTTCTAGAATACCTCGTCCTTGTTCTTAAGGAGTTATAGATAAGTTTTCCTTGAGAAATCATCATTTAAGGTTACATAATACGTATTCCCACCAAGATATTTTAGTGTCATAGGTCCAAATACATCTGATTGTATGAGATATAAAACTTCCTTAGATTTGGCATCACTTCTTAAAAATTTATTCTCCATGTTCTTTGCTAGAGCACATCCCTTACATGTTCCTTCATGATCTTCCTTTAATTGGGGGATTCCATTGACCATCTGACTTAGAGATGGAAAAATCTTATAGTGAATGTGTCCATACCTTCTATGCCATAGTTTGGAAGGGCTTACATCCAAGTGGACTAGGGCTTGAGATAAAGGTGTAAAAATTCTATGTAATGTCCCCTCATGAATCCCAATTACCCTAAAATTTTTAATACTAGAGCCCTTACCCCAAACCAAAATATTGCCATCAAAAAACTTTATTCTATTACCCTTATCCTCTAGACAAGAAATAGAAAGTAAGTTTTTATTCAAACTTAAAACATATAGAATAGTGTTGAGGTGAATACTTCCACCAGAATCAAGCTTCAATGAAGTAAATGCAATCCAGTTAGACTGGATAACTCTTCTTTTCTCCAAGTTTGATTGAGTGAGAGGAGTTTCCTTTTGAAAAGGTCTGAATTTGACTGCATTCTCCTGTCATGTGTCTGGAAGCACCACTGCTAATAACACATATATTATCATCCTTGAAAATGTCAGATAAAGAAGAGAAATAATTTCATCTATTAATTCCTTTGCTAGCTTGGAGATGATATTTAATATGAAATCCTTGATAGATGTAGCAAGTTTCCCAAGAAAATTGAAACCCTTCCTTATAACCCTTTCCATAGTGCCAACTAAGATTTTATCTTTAGTCTCCTTCTTTCACCTTAGATCTGATACCATGCTGGGAAATCAGGAGACTTATGTATTATAGATGATTTTACTTAACTTGATAATTACTTGTGATGTGTTTTGGACTTTTATTACTTTTATTATTTATTTTTTCATCAAGAAACTCGAAAAATAATGAAGATCACAACAAGGCAAAGTACACAAGATATAGGCTCAAAGGAAAAACCCCTTCAAGAAGAAAGCCTTCTTCTCTTCTTATAGAATCTTCTTACAATGAGACTTCCATGACACAAAGACCAAAGCCCAAGATCCTCCCCCACACCAAGTTATCCCCCCAACAAATTCTTCTTTAAGGAAGCTTCTAAACTTTGACCTACTGCAACTTTGTCCAAGATTTTCGACCCTGCAACTACACTTTAGAATTTCAACCCTGCGATTTCAACCTCTTGCAACTGGCAACAACAAAACCCTACTTTGCAAGTGTGGATAGAGATAGATGATCCCAAGACACTTCAACTTGTTTTCTTCGTCCTTTCCAACTCTTTTTATCCTTCATTATTATAGATCAAACTTGTGTGAGATGTGTGTCTCAAATGAGGTCGAGTTCCTTGTATTTAAAGGCTCCTTGAGGGGTTGAAGAACACTCCCTTAGGACGAATTGTCATTGAATAAGATTGACTTGGTATTGGAGTAATAGATGTATTTTTATTGAAAAAAAATTATTTTCCTTTGTTATAATGAATCCAAATGGGACTATAATACATGACATAAATTCTTCTTTTTCCTAGAAAGACCTAGAAATATGTAGAAGCATGAAGAGCATGATTTTGAACTAGTCTTGAGCATTGAACCTATGATTTACATCAAATATAAAATGTCATGATTACAAACAAATCATTTTTTTTCTAAATTAGTTTAAATCTATTAAAAAGAGAAAATATTTTACATCTTGGCCGAAGCCTTGTCTTTGCCCATAAGAGTGGCATGTTCAGCAAAAGAAACAAAAAAAAGACCGCCCACTAGGGGAAACCAGTCTCGTTCAGTCCTCATTCTACTATGCTGCCCATGCAAGGGTAAAAACCATGGATTCCACCGAATTTTACATCTATGATAGACTGAAAGACAAAAATTACTGGATAACATAGCTAAAAATTCAAGTTCAATCTCAGCAGGTTGGGATTCGTAGCAAAAAAACCAAACATACTTGGAATAATTAAACATCATGGGGAAGAGGAGGTTCTTCAATTATGAGGCACCTGTAGGCCTCCATGTCATCGTCCCCCATTGGCTTGTCTGCAGTGGAGGCAGTGCAGGGAACCTTCTCCTCCTCATGCCCACAATGAACCTTCTCCTCCTCACTTGGATCCTTTCCTTTTTCCTCGTTCACCAACCGTTGATGTTTGTCCATGTCTTGAGCCACCACAAAGGTTGGCCCTTCCTGATGCATGATGGTATCACCCAACTAGGATTCCTCCTTGAAAACCACCGAAATGGTAGCAATTATGCGAGGTCGATTCAGGGAGCAGTTGAAGAAGAATTGAGCTGTCTGGGGCGAGTTTGAAGCTTGAGTGATAGGGTTGGCAAGGGCTGGAGAACCCATTCTAAGGCTAGTATCCTGGAGTCTACCCCTCCCACTTCAAGTATTCGGGTATCTACCAGAAAAATAGTCAGAGGATGGAGAAGAGGACTCAGAGTTGGAGGTGGAGGGGGTGTGCTGGGGATGGCTCCTAGTGCTACCCCTACGACATCTCATGCATTGACGTAGCCGCGGCATGGTGATAGGCTTAGCGGAAGGAAAAAGAGGAGTCGGTGGAATAGAGCTAGGAGTCAGCAGAGTGATAAGGAGGTCCAGAGTGATAGAGGTTAAAATGCAGAGGTTGGAGCGAGAAAGGTGAAGACCCTCTCCAAATTCAATGCAGCAATTCAGATGGCTTATTTTGCTTGTGGCAGTGCAATAACCGGGAAGCCCAGCATCAGGTGAGTAGAGGCTTTGTAGTGGAGGAGGAGCGCCCGAGTTCCCTCTACCTTCCTCCATCTTAAAATCCTGAGCAGTGATACCTCGAAGCTCACCCTGAGTTAAATTCTCATAAATGTGAGCAGAAGGCGGGTGCAGTGAGAACCATATGGAGGCTCGAGCGGGTATAATGGTCAGATCTCGACCTCCACTTAGATTTAATGCCTCTGTGATGAAGGCATTTTGAAAAGGGTGATCTCGCCTGGCACTTGCTTGGGTGGGCAAGTGTCTCCTCCACTTGCCGAACCCAAGTCCCATCACCCTGTTAAACAAATAATACACCCGCATTTGGGAACAAACAAGTATTATGAAGATCGAACATAGTTATAATTTCCAACCGGTCCAAATTCAAGCCACGTATGTCTTATTGAAAATAATTTATCATATACGAGTTCCATGTTTCCAAGCTCCTACTCCAGGGTGTAATCCAATTAGCATATCAACTTCTGGTGGGATTTTTCGTATAATTTGTGCGTAGATTTTGCTCAATTTTTTCTACCAGCGACTATTTCGATCATTTTCATATTTCGTGGCATTATTGGTGATGTGGAACTTAGAATCTGCCCAGTTATTTTTATGGAAACATTCTCCATATGGTGTTTTGGTTAGCCATGCCTTGTATTGGTTTCACAATTACGTCGATGTCACTATGATTTGTATGAGATATTAATGTAAATGTGCTTGAGGTTGTATAAAACAAGTGTTAAAAATAGAGTTTTTGTGAGCTTTAATGTTAAATTTTTACACACATAAAGCTTGAATGAAACTTTGAAATAACAGAAAACAACATATAAACACACCATAAAAATAACCACAACACAACAAGTGATGAAGGAGTTCACCCCTCCTGGTCTACGTCTCTTGGTCCAGTTTCCAATCTCTTGGCCTTATATAATTATGCTAAAAAATGATGATTAAATCAGTTTACAGTGCTCCAATGGCTTCATAACCTGTTCCATTAGTTTCAGAACCGTCAAAAATTCATGTGTAGCCTCTTTCTACTCCCAAATTGGTCAAAAAATGAAGAAGTTATGAGTTTCCCTAGCTTTGTTGCTAGTCTCTCTACAAATTCCCCAAATTTAGGAACTGTCCTAAAAATTTTCACTGAATTGTGCTAATGGAGTGATAATTTGGTGGAATTTCGGTGCAAATTGTGGGATCATTAAAAAGTGCCCCAAGGCCTTAAACCTGAATTTTTAAATCATATTATATTGGCTTAAAATATTTTTTAAAATAAAAATTTGGGGGACCATGCCTCCGCACCGTTGGTCTTACACCATTTGTCATATGGTTACATATGTGGAAGCCGAGGCTAAGCCCTGACCCCTTACCCTAATACTCCTGTCGCTTAACCTTAACCATAAAATTCATGGTTATGGTTTAGTATGTAATTTGGTAGCTCGATGAGTAAGGCTCTGCACTGTTTGCAATGTGATCTCAATATCAAATTCTATAGAGGTAATTCATACCTTAACCAAAATTTTTGGTGGCCCCCAGGCTACCACGTGGCAGCCTCCAATTAGGGCACATGGCAGCCTATGGTTGGCCACCAACCAACTGACCAAAAAATGCCAAACCAACACCAATAGAAATCAAACAAGTGGCATGATTTCATTGGTCCAATGAGCCCATACAACCATGCCCAGTTAGCTAGCCCAGTCAGTTGTAGGAACTGTTGACAGGGAAAATTGCACAATTTTTGCCAAATTTTTTCTTGCTTGGGAAAATGAATAGAACTCATTTCTGCGAGCATACAATGTCGGTTTTTGATCCAAGTGCTCTAGACACCCTCAGGAGACCAAGAGGGCTGATGATAGGTCAAAATTCAAAGTGGTCGAATTGATATCGAACCAAGTTTAGGTTGAAGTACTCATCGTCCTGATTCCAATAGTGCTAATGGATCACCAATCCTAGTCTGTATAGAGAAGTTAGAGCGAGTCAAAGTTTTGGTCAAAGTTGGGTAGTGGGCTAGGTTTAACTGTCCCAGAAATTCACCATCAAAAGACAAGGAGCCCAACTCCCGAAAATGGGAGAAATTGTGGCCTCATTAATTTTCCCAATGACCCTTATTTTTGTTAAGTTTAAAAACGACCAATATTTATTAAAAAAAACAAAAAAAATATAAAAAAAGTAGCGGGGTGGCAGGCCACCACCCCCACCATGCCACCGCATGAACCATATAGATGTTATGGTTCGACGGGTCATGACCCCTGCTGAAACTATGGCCCATGGTATATATACATATACCATACATATCAACCGTCAGGTCAGGTCGAGGCCGCGTGGAGAATACCCCGCCCACACAAGCCTTTTAAATACCATACAAACCAAATTTTTAAACTGCCACCGAAGGGAGGGGTCTAGGGGAGTGACGAGGGTTGAACCTGCCCGGACCACGTGGGTCAACCCCCATCGGGCGGCCCCATAAACAATGAACCAACCCAAATTCAACACAAAATATATACCACACATAACAATTATATATATATATATATATATATATATATATATATATATATATATATATATATATATATATATATATATATATATATAACGTTACAACAAAAACAAACAATACATAACTGTGCCAAAATAATTAAATGCTATGTTGAGAGGGGGCGGGATTTGATCCCTCGACCTCCTCTCCAACAATTTAAAAACTTAGAAATGTGCCGAATAGCCCTATATTGTAAACTTCACCCACCCTCAACCTTATAAACTCTGATTCTCCATATGTGCCTAGACGGAAGGAGTACGGAGTTCGAGGTAGAGTTTATTATTATTTTATTGCAGGTACAAGAGGGCACACAGTTCGAGGCGATGGAACCCTGAGCCATTGAGGGAGGCAGTGGAACCATGAGCTAAACCACATTTTTGGAGGGGCCAGAATTTCCCAGTGTCCAAATTGGAAAAAAATTATATAGATTTTACACCTCTCGGCGACGGGAAGCTGATGGCAATGTTCCTTTCTGCAACAAAGTTCTTGATTTTTCAGCCATTTTCCAAATTGGAATGACAGTGTCATAATTCATAGTGTGGACAGTCTATTTCATGCCATTCGACACCATGACTTTGATGGTGCATTTATATCCAGCAACTGAGCAGCCTATTCTTTAGCCAACATCTGAGTTGAGGTATATGAAGTGTTGTTTCCATGTACTTTATTGATTATTGTTGTGATATTTTTCATGCCATGTTGATTCCTGCTTGATGTATGATGTGGAATCTTGATGTTTATGTCATGTGATATGTATTCATCATGGATGATCATTTATGTTATGAGATCCCTTTGTTTCCTTGATGGCGAGATACTCTTTATCACCATGTGTGAGGTTGTCATGCTGATAGGAGGTTTGTTATGAGTGAGAGTTCCTTGTAGCAGAACGTCTCGTCGAGAGACTTTTCCTCTCATGTCGAGGGCACATTTCCTTTTATGACAAGCAAACAAAATCCATGTACGTCATCACATTTTCTAGCACCAAATGAAGCGGCCAACACCATCGAGACACAGAGGCCTAGAGACGTAGTCCACACTGGACGAACTCAGTTACTAAACGTCTTGCACTTTGTCGTGTGATTGATGACATGTTTTCTTCTTAATTATATTTGCATATATGTCAATTAATGCTTGATAAATTGCAATTCTAATACATCACAAAAGGAAAATATCACTGGTAAATCCATTAGCTAATAGACCCAGATCAATTTTCCACGAAATGAGTTGCACTGGATTCAGAACAACGAGATCTACGTGGTCATTTAGGTTCAACACCATTCTAAAAACTTTCATTTTTGAGAATATTTTTGAGCACCTGATCACTCCTACACACTGGAAGCTTTTGGACCCCAAAATATCACTTTCAGTTGTTCAGTAGATGAGGGTATAATACCCTCACCTTTCCAATATCAATCGATTTGGATTTTCTTGGATTTGTTCCTTTGAGCCCCACACGAATGTACTCCACATTCCCTCGTTTTGAAGACCTTTTTCTTCTATCCAGAATGGTGTCTAGTTGTAGTTCATCAAGGTATTCAGGAGAAAAATCCTCAATGGAGGTAATCTAAACATTTTCTCCTTGATATTCAACCAAAGGAGCCTCATATAGCCTTAAGTTCTAAACATTAACAACATCATCAATTTTCATATATGAAGGCAAATCCAACCTGAAGGAATTATCACCAATATTTTCTAAAATTATGAATGGACCATATCTATTCGGTTTTAGTTTTTACCTTCTCCTTGAAGCCTTTCTTTGCTAATGTGAAGCCAAACTTCATCACCGACTTGGAAATTGTGATTTACACGATGCTTATTGTGCCTTATTTTGTACTTGACTTGGCTCTCTTCCAACTTTTATTGAACTGTTTGATGTACCAATTGGATTTTTTTAATGAACCTTTTAGCTTTTTCTATGTCACTATGACCACCAATAGAAAAACCCTTTCCAAAAATAAAATCCAAAGGATATTTAGGAAAGTATCCCAAACATGCCTCAAATGGCGATGTTTGAGTTGAAGAGTGCTTGGCTCAGTTGTAAGCCTGTTGAATATAGTGAAAATTTTCATCCCACAACTTAGGATGCTTATTGCAATAACCACGAAGAAGATGTATCATCGTCCTTTTCACCACCTCTGTTTGACCATTTGTTTGTTGATGAAATGTTGTACTATTTTTAAATTTGGTATCCATGAATCCCCACAAGATTGACCAAAATTCCCAACAAAGAGAGAATATTGATCACTAAAAATGGATGTGTGCAATCCAAAATGCACCCATACATTCTGAAAGAATAACTGAGTAATTTGTTCAGCTATTATTTTCTTTTTACATGGCACTAAAATACACATTTTTCTGAACCTATCCACAACTACATAAGATAATCATGATTAATTTTTGACATAGGAAGACCTCCAAAAAAGTCCATAGAAACACTCTCCCATGGACGAGGAGGTACTAGAAGTGGTGTGTACAATCCTAACTTTCCATTGCTAGGCTTACTGACAACACATAATGAACAACCTCTAATAAAATGCGACACACTTTCATGCATACGAGGCCAATAACAATACCTCTTTAGATGTGCCACCATATTACTTACACTAAAATGACCAGCAATAAGAGAAGTATGTGCCTCTCTTATGATTTGACTCTTTCTCCGTGTGGAATACAAATATTACCAGGATGGTACAAAAAGTTATCATGCATGTGATAATCCAATTCCTCTACTTGGTTCCCTTGACTCAAAGTTGCATATACATCTTGAAAATCACTATCTAAAACATATTGTTCAAGATAGCTCTCATGCAAAACAGAATTATGCTTGAGAATAGTAGCAACATTAAAAATAGGCATAGAAAGCATGTCAGCAACTTTATTATAGATACCTTTCTTATACCTTATCACCAAGTGGAATTGTTGAAGAAAACCCATCCATCGAAAGTGCCTTGATTGCTACAACTTTGTTTGTGATTGCAAGTATTACAATGATTGATGATCAATGTGAATGATTGTCTCCTTACCCATCAACTAGTGTCTCCACTTTTTCACACTTTTCACTAATGCATATAATTCCTTGTCATATGTAGGATAATTAATCACTACACCATTAAAATTTTATGAATGGAAACAGACGGGCTTACCATTTTGCAAGAGGACTGCACCCATTGCATAGTCACTAGCATAAGTCTGAATCTCAAATGACTGTCTCAAGTATGGAAGTGCAAGTATTGGAGCTGAACTGATATTTTCCTTCAATGCATCAAATTCCTTTTTTTGTCTACCTCCCCAATAGAAGACCCACTTCACACTTGTCAATCCATGCAATGGAGCTGCGATAGAAGATAAGTTAGCAACAAAATTCCTCCAATATTGGGCTGCTCCCAAAAATATTCTTACCTCCGTAATTGGTTTGGGCTTCGACCAATTCAAAATGAAATCAACCTTGGAGGGATCTACTTTTGATTCACCTCCTCCAATAATATGACCCAAATACACTAAAGAAGTTTTTACAAACTTACACTTTGACATCTTTAAAAACAATTGTTCTTTCTTCAAGACATCAAGTACCTTTTTTACATGCATGACATGTTCTTCAATATATTTACTGAAAATCAAGCTGTCATCTAAGTATACTATCAAAAAATCATCTAGAAATGGCCTCAATACATTCGATCATCACATGCATGAAGGTATCAGGAGCATTCCAAAGACTAAAAGGCATAACTAGCCATTCAAACAAAACTTGTTTTGTTTTGAATGTTGTCTTCCATATGTCACCTTCAGCAATTCTAATTTGATGATAATCACTCCTTAAGTCTAACTTAGTAAAATACTTTTCATCTATCAATTCGTCAAGTAAACCATCAATTCTAGGTATTGGGTAACTGTTCTTTACCGTAACTTTTCTCATCACACGAAAGCCCACACACATGTGCCATGTTCCATCCTTCTTTGGCACCAACACAATAGCTGGCCCACATGGTGAAGTACTTGGTATGATGACCCCTTTTTCAAAGAACTCTTTAATTTTCTTCTTAATTTCTACACTTTCCATCACTAACATCGTTTACATGAAAATTTTAGGATGAGGGAAATCTTGTTGCAATTGTATTTCATGTTGGATTAACCTCTTGGGAGGCAATCCTTTTGGATCCTAGAAAATATCATCATATTGGTTAAAAAACTCAAACAAATTTAATTTTAATCTTGAATTACAACCTTGAAAAGATTCATTCTCAACATTATTCCTTTTTTTGACCATTAAAAGCACAAAATTCTTTCTAGAGTTAATGAGTCTCTTCATTTGTTTGAAATTTACAAGTGAAAGATTTAGTTTTTGTCGATGTGTTCTAACAATGTACTCAATAACATCTTTGAAAAAGTGATACTTGTTTTCATGGCGATGAAAAATAGTTTTCCTATCATACAAATATGGCATTTCTAAAACAATTCTGGAAATATCAAGTTGAACTAAAGCAAGTTCAACTTCATTAATAAAGTTTGTTGTAATTGCAAATCTAAGTATGTATTTCCTCATAACTTGTAAGTTTGCATTATTTCATATCCAAACTAAAGAATAAGGTCTTGGATGAGGAATGGTCTCTAAATTTAACTTCTTGACTAAGTCTTTGGAAATCAAGTTTGCTTGTGAACCACTTTCAAAGAGTGTATCAATTTTGGCATGCTTTGACATAACCCAAATATGGAAAATTTCAATTTTTGTTTTCTCATCTTGAGTATCATTAAGACAATTTGAAGAGCTAGTGCTTGCTATGTCCTTATCTTTCATTCCAAATTGTGTAATCTTTGTTACATCTCCCAAATCTAAGCCTAAGTCATGTTGTTAGTTGCAACTGCCTTTTTCTTCCCTTTGTTGTTAAACTTCTTTGGTTTCATCTTAGGATGGAGCTTCCGACAATGAGCTTCATCATGACCCTCTTTGGAAAAATGTTTGCATGTTAATTTTTCTCCGTTCTTCTTGACAGATGCATTCTTCTTTTCTTTCCCTTTGAACTTACTCTTACCCTTATCTCCACTTGTAAATGGCTTCTTGATACCCTGTTGTGAAATGTTTCTCCCTCTTACTTTAAGATGTGTTTCTTGAACACAAACCTCATCTAAACTTGTAGGATTAAACATAAGGATATTATGCCTCAAATAAATGTGTAAACCCCCAATGTATTTCAACAAAGTGTATTATGATTGTAAGTACACTTAGTATCAAAGAAATTATCCTAAACTCTTGGGTGTAAAGTTGTGTTGGAAATACTGAGAGAGGGGGGAGGGGGGTGAGTCAGTATTCCTTTCAATTATAGCATTAGTTAATCTTCAATTATTATCAATGTTTGTACAATGATAGAAGTAAACAAAAGGAGCACAAATGCACATAGTTTTTAAGGTGGAAACCCACTCTGGGACAAAAACCACCTAATGCTTTTCTAATAATTCTTTAATATTCAACTCCAATTGAAAATAAAGCTCCAACTTCCTAGAATCTAGAAAAGAATTCTTCTCCAGCTCCCACTGGATGGACGCTCCAACACCCGAGATTCTTCAGTAGTCAACTAAATGGATTCCCCAACACCCAATGAGCTACAAAGCACCCTAGCACCACCTTAGCACCCTATAGAAGAATAAAATAAGAATGGACTCTCGTACCAGGGAAAATGGTCCACTTTACAATGATATAGAATGATGTAGAAGAAGAAGATATACTAGACCATAACCCCAAATTTGACACAACCACCTAATGATGGTCCTAGACCTCCCAACAATACCTCTTCAACCCTTGGAAGATAGACACTAGTACAATTTTTACAATAATGTATTTACAATGACTTAGTACAATGATACCTGTACAATGATTGTATGCAGTGCTGCCCACTTGAAGACTTCATATGATGAACTTCTTGTTTTTTTTATGCACCTTTGTTGCTGCTCTTGTCATGCTACCTTTTGCTGCACCTTGCTTTGCTTTGCTGCCATAGAAGTTCTGGTCCTTTGCAACCCTTGACAACACATGATCTAGCTTTTTCTTGCCTTATAGGAGCTTGATATTGAATCTGGTGTATCTTTGTTATTTTAGATCCCTAATATGTGATTTTCAATTCTATAGTAGTCCTCTGAGTCTTGTTTCCAATGCCATAGGTCTGACCCAATTTGGATTCTTCAATGGAGAGTTATACCCAATCTCTCACAATTCCCTAATTATGGACTATTTTAGCAGAGCGAACTTGTACGACGTACCACATGTCACTGTTTCTTCATTCGGCTCTGAAATGGATAGAGTAAAAACTAAATTCTATGTACTATCTTTCACTTTTTATGAAATTCCAATCCGATACTCAGAGAGAGAATTATGACGATTTTACCAAGGTCACTTCTTTGCGATTAATTTCAGGAGCCTGCAAAAACCCTGATTTCCACAGATCATATCTCCAAAAATGTTACGCACCTTGATCTAAAATTTTTACAGAAGCTTACTCAGGATTTCAACTTCACCTCATAAAAATTTCAGCTTCTGAACCTTCGTAGAAAAAAATTTGGAGTGAAAATTCCACGATGACCTGTTTCAGATGGCGAAATCCCTCGCCTAAGGAGGAAATGAAGATCACAATTTATATAAATTCTTAGGTTGAGAGGGGCTTCAACATGTGAACGTAGGAGGGATTTTAGAGATTAAAAAAATATTAATTGTGACTTTTCAATGACCCATGCCCCAACCCCATGGGGTTTTAGCCCACTAACTGGGGTTACAAACTTCAAACATGAATATCTCTCAAACCGCGAAGAATTACGTGGTGTGCCATATATCAATGGACATCTCGACAAGTAGAAACCATCAAAAGAATTATTGACCCAGAATATATCAATTTGGTAGGTCAAAATTCCCATGCAATATTGGGGTAGCCCCTGGTGCCGCTTGGGTTGACATCAATGACAACCACTGATCAACAATCTCACCCTTTGGCATTGATGGCAACAAAAGTACTCTCCCTGCGATCATGACACCTCTTCCTACAACATTCTCTCCCCATTTGACATCAATGGCAAAGGGTAACTCCCCTTGACATGTAACCATCTTGCAGACTTGTACACACTTCCACTTCGATAGACAACCGTCCTCCGTACCTATAATCTACTTCCACTTCTTTATATTCTCGAAAAAGAAAATTTAATGAGAACTGAGAAGCCCAAGCTTCGTCGAAGATATTTCCAATGTTGGTGAATATTTAATATATGGATGATGGTGTCAAGTTGGAATCTTGCTACTTGTCCAACTGCTTGCATAACATCTGGCAGGGAGGCTGTTACATATAGAAGACTACCAATCATAGATCTGTGGAACCTTTGATGCACATCCTTAGATGAGTCGTCTATACTCAATTTGCAACCTGTTACTATTGGAGTAAGGATGGGTTTGCAATCTTCCATTTTAAATCTCTTGAGAATTTCCTTGATGTACTTGGATTGACATATAAATATTCCTTTCTCTTGCTGAGATATTTGAAGCCCTAAGAAGTATGTCAGCTCACCAAGTAAAGACATATCGAAATCAGTTTTCATATTTGTAGCAAATTTATTACTTAGTCGATCATCATTGCTACCAATTATTGTATCATCCTCTTTAGCTATTAGACATGCTTTAGTTGCTTCATCTAGAACATATATGTTGTTTGGAGCTCGACTTGCTATAGCCACAATTTCACCATACACGCCTTTCCTGATTTCACATTTCGTGGAGTTGAATAGTATTGTGTGTCCTTGATCACACATTTGTCCAACACTGAGTAGATTGTGATTCATGTTTTCAACCAATAGAACATTCTTGGCTAGAGCATCTTTGCTTCTGAGAGTGACAGTACATGATCCTATAACATTTGAAGATCCATCATTTCCAAAGGACACAATTCCGTCCTTCTTCTCTTTCAGAGATACAAATTTATTTCTATCTCCAGTCATATGCGTTGAGCAACTGCTATCAACATACCACACATATTTGTTCTTTTGAGCCTTGAAAGCGAGAGCACAATTATCATTCTTCTTCTTCTTCCATGTTCATTTGTTCTATGGCTTCAAATATTCTTCTGGAGGATTTTCAAGTCTTCAGTCTTTGGCTATGTGTCCAAAGTTTCGACATTTGTAACATTCAATATTATTTCTTAAATGTTAAAATCTATTGATGTTTCTCTAAGCCATAGGAGGTTCATGTTTGACAGATCTCCTGGAATTGTATTTGTTCCTAGGGTACGTGCGACATTCTACAGCTTTATGACCAAATTTTCCACATGAATAACAGTAGCCATAAAAAATATGTTGGTACTTGGATGGAAATTTTCATCGAGGAATTGTCTTCCAAGGCTGTTCTTGCGAATATTTTCCAATGAAATCTACATGCATGTCAGATATCATAGGTTCATTGTATTTTGTTGTAGAAGGTCCTTCTTCTTCTTCTTTGTAATCGATGCCAGTTTTGTCGTTGTAAGATTGATTATTTTTGATGAGTTCTTCCAATGCCCTTGAGCTGTTGGCATAGTTTTGGATACTTTTTCCTTTCTTTATTTCCTCACGCAGCGAGACTACTTCGGCTTCTAATTATTCCCTTTCTTGGTTGATTTCTTCCAACTTATTTTGAAGTGAATCTTCAATGCATTTGTGTTCTTCAAGAGTATTGGAACGGATCTTCTCTGCCTTGAGATATTTTATAAGCTTGATTGCTTCCTCATAAAATTATTCTATGGTCCATCCTTCTTCTTCGTTGTTTGATACCTCTTGTTTATTGTGCTTGGCCATAAACAATACTCTCTCATTGGCTTATTCTTCACTATCATTGTCTTCATCGGATGATGAGCTATCTTCTTTAGAGAGAAAGTTCCTTTCGATCCTTGCTTGTTGAATTTCTTAAAGCCTTTCTTTCCTTTTGAGTTGCCATTACTTCTGTTTGGACATTTTTCTGCAAAATGCCCAACCTCATTACAGCTAACACATATCAATGGAAGTTTACCTTTGAATTTTCCCTTACCAATTTTTAGTTTTCTCATGAAGTAAGCATATTCTTCATCTGAAAGACCTTCTTCATCATCTCCCTTTTCTTCACACTTGCATGTGCATGTATTTTCAATTGAAGGTTGTTTATCCTTATTGGTTTTTTTAGATGCAACAAACTTAGTTTCTAGATGCAAAGTACCCTCTTATTCATCAAGTCTCATTTCATATGCTATGAGAACTCCATGTAATTCCTCTTTGCTGAGTTTTTCCAGATTTGCATTGTATTCTAAGACCAATACCTTTGGGTTGAATCTCCCTGGTAACGTTCTAAGAGTCTTCCGTATAATAGTCTTCTCGTCAAATGGATCTCCCAATCCTTCTAGAGTATTGGTTATTTCATCAACGTATTGGAAGTATGTAGCAATGTTGCAATCTTCTTTCATTCTGAGTTGCTCAAATTTTTCTCTATAGATTTTAAGCTTTGCTTCTTTGACATTTGAGTCACCTGCATATATATTCTCAAGCTTGCCCCATACATTTTTGGCAGTTTTACAACCCAAATCCTTATGATAAGAAGATTCAATAAGTCCACTGATAATAATATTCTTTTCTTTCACATCATTTACCAAATTCTTCTTACCTTGTTCATCCATAGTTGATGTAAATCTATTTTGAACAGTGTCCCATACTTCATAACCTTGTGCCAAGAGATAGACCTCCATTCTTCCTTTCCAGAGTGCATAATTATTTTCATTGAATAGAGGTACACCATTCTTGGTATGCTCCATGACCTCCTTCTAGCTGTAAATTGTTATTGAAGGAACCAAGCTCTAATACCAATTGTTGGAAATATTGAGGGGGAGGGGGGGTGAATCAATATTTCTTTCAATTAGAACAATAGTTAATCTTCAATTATTATCAGTGTTTGTACAATTATGAGCGCTTATCTAGAGAACTGTTTGCGTTTTAGAGTTTGGAAAAGCTCATAGGACAGCTCACTAATGCTTTTCTAATAATTCTTTAATATTCAACTCCAATTGAAAATAAGGCTCCAACTTCCTAGAATCTAGAAAAGCATTCTCATTACGCCTTTGGATGGATGTGATATAAATTCTTCGATGATCAGGCATTTGGATGCCCCAGGCATAATTGTTACAACTCTTGCAACACCACCCTACCAACCTATAGAAGAATAAAATAAGAATGGACTCTCGTACCAAAGAAAATGGTCCACTTTACAATGATATAGAATGATGTAGAAGAAGAAGATATACTAGACCATAACCCCAACTTTGACACAACCACTGCCTCTTCAACCCTTGGCAGATATACACTAGTACAATTTTTACAATAATGTATTTACAATGACTTAGTACAATGATACCTTTACAATGATTGTATGCAGTGCTGCCCACTTGAAGACTTCATATGATGAACTTCTTGCTGCTGTTATGCACCTTGGTTGCTGCTCTTGTCATGCTACCTTCTTCTGCACCTTGCTTTGCTGCCATAGAAATTTTGGTCCTTTGCAACCCTTGACAACACATGATCTAGCTTTTTCTTTCCTTCTAGGAGCTCGATATTGAATTTGGTGTATCTCTGTTATTTCAAATCCTAAATATCTGATTTTTGGTCTTGTAGTATTCCTCTGAGTCATCTTTCCAATGCCATAGGTTTGACCCAATTTGGATTCTTCAAGAGAGAGTTATACCCAATCTCTCACAATGCCCTAATTATGGACTATTTCAGTAGAGTGAACTTGTACAACGTACCACGTGTCACTGTTTCTTCATTCGGCTGTGAAATTGATAAAGTGAAAACCAAATTCTATGAAATATTTTTCACTTTTTACGGAATTCCAATCTGATACTCACAGAGAGAGTTAGGATGATTTTACCAAGGTCACTTCTTTGCAATTAATTTCAGGAGCCTACAAAAACCCTGACTTCCACAGATCATATCTCCAAAAATATTCCGTACCTTGATCTTAATTTTTTACAGAATCTTCCTCAGGATTTCTGCTTCGCCTCATAAAAATTTCAGCTTCTGAACCTTCGTAGAAAAAAATTTAGAGTGAAAATTCCACGATGACCTGTTTTAGATGGCGAAATCCCTTGCATAAGGAGGAAATGAGGATCACAATTTATATAAATGCTTAAGTTGAGAGGGGATTCAAAAAGTGAAAGTGGGAGGGATTTTAGGAGCTTAAAAAATATTAATTATGACTTTTCAATGACCCATGCCCCAACCCCATGGGGTTTTATCCCACTAACTGGGGGTACAAACTTCAAACATGAATTTCTCTCAAACCATGAAGAATTACATGGCTTGCCAGATATCAATGGAAACATCTCGAAAAGTAGAAACCATAAAAAGCGTTATCGACCCAGAATATATTAATTTAGTAGGTTAAAATTCCCATGAAATATTGGTTTAGCCCTTGGTGCTTCTTGGGTTGACATCAATGACAACTGCTGATCAACAAATTTGCACACTTTGACCTTTTCGTTGTCTAAAATTCTGCCAATCCATAATAGCCTTCTACATATAATATTATGGATAAAATTTTGTTCTTAGTGCAACAATAAAATATATCGAAGAGGTTGATACCTTACCACGATTTTTCATATCCTCTTGTGTTTTGGCTTCCCACCAAATCAAAGAAGCACTTCCCAACCTTAATGAAGGAAAATAAATCATTGTTTCATCATCTTTGATATTCTAAATCCTGCAATAAATTTGAAGTTAACGAACCAAATTATAAAATATTTCAACATTCAATTCACCATTATACAGAGGCAGTTCGAATTTGATATCAAGTTTTAATAAGGGAGTTTTACCATGAACCCTTGGGGTATGTGGATGTGTTTGAGTAATAGTGGTTGGGGAAGAGGAAGAAGATGAAGGTGAAGATGATGGTGGAGAAGAGGGTGGTTTGTAACCATTTCCTTTTGAAGGCTTTCCATCATCTCCTCATTTCCCTTCAGAAGAACCCTCTCCTTTTGAAGGCTTGGAAGTTTCAACCTGCAATATTGAATTTATCTCTTCATAGAGAACCTTCACCATTTCATTCATGTCAAAGAAATATTTTCTAAAAGTATTCTCTTCCCCTGACATATTATCAACTCTTCCTTCATGAGACAAGCTTACTGAAGCTTCAGGTACAACTTGAGGTGACACTTGTGGTGCAACTTGAGAAAAATGGGCTCTCCTTGGCCTTTTCCAAACTTGAGAACCTGCAGCCACTAGGTTTCCTTATACTCTCTTGATCTTCAACCTTGTACTCATCATAAACACATGAAAAAAATTAAATCCTCACAACAACAAAGAAAACCTAGGCCTTGATACCAAACTTGATTTGTATGAGATATTAATGTAAATGTGCTTGAGGTTGTATAAATTGCAAGTGCTAAAAATTGAGATTTTGTGAGCTTTAATGTTAAATTTTTGCACACATAAATATTGAATTAAACTATGAAACAATAGAAAACAATAGAAAAATAAACCATAAAAATAACCACAACACAACAAGCGATGAAGGAGTTCACCCCTCCTAGGCCACGTCTCCTGGTCCAACTTCCAATGGCTTGGCCCTATATAGTTATTCTAAAAAAATTTGGTTACATCCTTTTACAATGCTCCAATGGCTTCAAAACCTGTTCCATTAGCTTCAGAATTGTAAAAAATTCCTATATAGCCTCTTTCTACTCCCAAATTGGTCAAAAAATGAAGAAGTTATGAGTTTCCTTAGCTTTGTTTCTAGTCACTCGAAAAATTCCCCAAATTTCGTAACCATCCTACAAATTCTTCCTAAATTGCATTAACAAAGCGATAATTTGGCACAAAGTGGGATCGTTAAATAGTGCGCCAAGGCCTTAAAACTAAATTTTAAAATCATTTTGTATTGGCCGAAAATATTTTTTTTAAATAAAAATCGGTGGGGCCATGCCTCCATGCCCTTGGTATCGCACCATTGGTCATATGGTTACATATGGGGGGGGCGGGGCTAAGCCTTGACCCCTTACTGTAATACTCCCACCGCTTAACCTTTAACATAAAATTTGTGGCTATGGTTTAATAAGGACTTCGGTAGCTCGACCGGTTGGGCTCTGCGCTATTTGCAATGTGGTCTTGGTGTCGACTCATGCGGATGAAATTTAGACCTTAACCAAAATTTTTGGTGGCCCCCAGGTTGCCACGTGGCGACCTTTAGTTGGGCCACATGATAGCCTCTGGTTGGCAACCAACCACCCAATAAAAAAATTCCAAACCAACACCAATAAAATTAGGACAAGTAGCGCAAATATATTGGTCCAATGAGCCCAGTAAACCATGCCCAGTGAGTAGGCTCAGTCAACTATACAGACTACTCACTGGGAAACCTTCACAAATTTTTCCAAAATTTTGCTTGTTTGGAAAAACGAACATAACTCATTTACAGGAGCATACAATGTTGGTTTTATACCAAACGAGTTGCATCGGATTCAGAATGAAGAGATCTATGCATTTTTTTAGGTTCCACACCATTCTGACAAATTTCATTTTTGAGCATAATTTTGAGCACATGATCACTCCTCCCCACTAGAAGCTTTTAGAACCCAAAATATCACTTTCGTTTGTTCAGTAGATGAGGGTAAAGTTCCCTCACCTTTCCAATCTCAATCCATTTGGATTTGATTAGATTTTTTTCTTTGGGCCCCACAAAAAGATACTCCACATTCGATCATTTTGAAGACCTTGTTCTTCTGTTAAGAATGGTGTCTTGCTGTAGTTAATCAAGGAATTTAGGATAAAAAGCCTCAACTGAAGGAATCCGAATAGTTTCTCCTTGATCTTCAATCAAAGGAGGCTCATGCATGTAGAAATTATACAAATTATACAAACAATATGTATACAATGGATTCAATCTGACCATGCAATGTACTAAAGCAAGATACTAAATCCTTCACTAGTAAATTTGGCCTGATTTCCGACGGCCAATTTGTCAGTTTTCCGACACCTAGTCGTCGCAAGAGTGAAAGTTTGAGGCAATTCAAATCATGGCTAGCCATAACGTCAGTCTTCTGACACTTCCATAAAACGTTGGTATTGCGACACTTGTTTTGACATTTTGCAGAAGTGTCGCAATACTGACGCTTCTAAAGTGTCGCAATACCGACGACTGTAAAGTGTTGGAAGACCGACATTATGGCTAATGACGCTTCTATAGTGTCGCAATACCAATGCTCATAAAGTGTCAGAAGACCGACGTTATGGCTAACCACACTTTGAAGTGTCGCAATACTGACATTGAGCAGAAGTCGCTCTTCCGACACTAGTGGTGTTGCTCTTCCGACGTTCGGAAACGTCACTTTTCCACGTTTGGGAACGGTGCTCTTCTGATGTTGGCAAACATCGCTTTTTCGATGGCATAGTATTTTTTTTTTAAATGTAACGTTGGTCTTCCAACGCTTACGATGTGTCGGTCTTCCGACGCACGACTTAAAATATTTAAAAAAAATGAATGCGACCAATCGTAAAAATGAATACAGATCTGAAATAGTTGCAGGTCTAAAGTTTCTTGCACATGGGTCAAAATTACATGCTTCCACAGAGTGAATTTCGTTGGTCACAGAGTCGAGTTGTAGACTACAAGAGGAGTCAAATTCAAGATTTTACTTAGGCCTAATTACAGACTTGTTGAAGGCTGAGTTGCAAACTTCAAAAGAGTTGAATTATGAAATTTTAATATACATACAAGTGTGTTGATATAAATACAACTGTGATGCTGCCAAACATGCAACTGTTCTGAGTTCAACCATATTATTGTGTGCCAGGACCCATACCAGAGTGCAGAGATTAACTATATATCAGAGTGCTGAGACCATCATATTATTGTACTGAACTGAGATCAATTACATACTTTACTGTAGCAAGACCTTATATATATTGAACTGAAATGAAACAATACATACTCTATACTGAAGCAATATTATACATCCACTGAAGTGAGACAATACATTGTGAATAAAATTATGTCAACGAGACTATGCATTCAATTGTGAATCGATGCCAAATGATGTCGTATATACATTATTGTTCAAGACTTTGTTCAGATATTTATTTATAATAATTAGAGTGAGTTCATAACTTAGATGTGTTGAGATCACTGTGATAGTGCCAGCCAACCCTAGATTTGAAAATATTGTTCTTCAGCTCTGAATGGAATGGACCAAAAGCAAGCCAGCCCTGGATTTGAAAATACTGCTCTTCAACTCTTCTAATCACTGCCCACTACCCGCCTTAACTACAATTCACAATCTATAAAACGATTTAATTGTTGTGTTCATATGCCTTTGTGACTTTGATGTGGGAGGCTTCTACTCTCTTCCTTTGCTACAATTTCACTATTATGCTATGCTTGCTCAACAACCTTGCTCCAGGTTCTGAAATGTTCCTCCTTTTATTTGAACGAGACTCCTCTGTCATCTAGGTGCACAATGATGCAAACAGAGTTCTGCACAAATCCAGTATTTTCAATTATCTCAGTACAACTACATACCCATCCAAAACAGACGCTTAGTAAAACAATTCAAAAGTAGACAGTTTTTATTTGATATTCAAATATATCATCGCAAAGATTAATTGCAACAACCAATGCAACATATTTCTATGGCACAGGCTTGAATATATGTTCCCTGAAGCAGCTCAAACCTCTCTTAAGGCATGGTTTTTGTTAAAAATTATTATGGTACCATAGTTTGGATCTTGGCACAGTGAAATACACAACTTCAGATATTTCTATGACTCTATTGTGGCAGCTCGGTTAATCTTATGGAGGACTTATCTATCAGAATTATCTATGGGACTAAACATATATTGCTACAGGACGAGACCTAATGCTACAGAATCTAACCTGCAATGTCACCAGATGGAAACCTAACATACTACAGGTCCAAGAAAAAATAGACTGACATTATACAATATGGAGGTGACTACTATGAGGTTGTCCTGCGCACTATATCTGATCAAAGTGAACACTGAAAACATGATATGCAGCATGTGACAATAAGACAGTGACTCTTATCAGGACCATGATGGTTTATAGATAGTGATATTACATCAGCTATTAAAAGTGACCTAAATTAGGCTTGCTGGGCAAGAAAAAGTTGTTGGCCCCTAGGTGGCCTGATGTATTGCATCTCATTGTACCTCTTTCTGCTGAACTCTTGATATTAATCGAATAATAAGAAGAATTAAGTTTGGGTTTTCCCCCTTATGGGTTTTTTCCCTAGTATCCGACCTAAATACTGGTGTCCTTATTGTCTCTGCTATTATTCTATTATTCCTTACTGTTACATTGCATTACCGTTATGTATACCGCTGATAATGGTGGAAGGAAATTACTGTGATAAAAATAAAAATAAAAATCTAAAATTGTCTATTTGCAACAAATGCCCTAAAATTAACAACATTATAGATAGTGGTAACAACGAGAAGCAAGGAGATGGAAACTCCATGGTCAATCTATTGGTAGACAATATGCCTTCTCACCTCCAACGGATTTCTCATACTGGGTAGCACACATCAAAAAATTTCTAGTGAGAATGGAATGCCATAAATCTAAAATAACAAGTTATATCCA
Source organism: Pinus albicaulis (assembly GCA_034641835.2). Lineage (NCBI taxonomy): Eukaryota > Viridiplantae > Streptophyta > Pinopsida > Pinales > Pinaceae > Pinus > Pinus albicaulis. The sequence continues at coordinate 77,067,809 of CM076574.1, read as the reverse complement.
AATATTGAAGTGGAATCCATAAATCTCAATTTGAAACAGTTTTTTTTATAAATGAAACACCAAGAAAACTTACAAATCCAAAACTCACTCAAGGGCTACACCACAATACAATATGAAAAATTTTAATCATTGAAAATATGCATGAGGAGATGAAATCCCAACAGGATTTATTCAAATAGGGGATGGAAATGCAACAAAAAACTCTAAATCTTTGGGTACATGTGACTCAGGCTTCCCAGCCCCCTCACTCACCATAGTGGAGGCATTGTTCCAAGCCAAAATAATGGAGAAATGCATTAGACAGACCCTAAATTCCAGGCTACATGCTTATTTATGAAGTTAGAACCTTAAATTATTCATTCACAATCTTCAATGTAAAATTTAACAATTTTCACAGAGTATATAAAAAGAAAAGGGCCTTCTTGAAATCATATTGTAATTTGTCATACCATGGTTTTTGAATTTATTCAAGACAAAATTCAAGAAATCCAAGCATTTTTTGTTCCCTGTACTCATGAACACAGCCGCTGTAGATGTCGGCGAGCTAAGGAATGATCCATCCTTGGATTGAAGGTTCATTATTTTCTCCCAGTCTACTATTTCTTATAGGCCTTCCAAATAATAGAGTAACGTTGTTGGTAAGGCATAGATAAGATTAGGAGGAAGCCTGATCCAAACACCACCAAGGTAAAAGGTAAAGTTAGTCAGTTATCACTTTGAGAGATGGAAAATTTATCAATGACAGAGGATAATGGTGATTAGATTATAACTTTTGTAGCTTAGCCTCCCGATTTTCAATGATTTTGTTGATGAAAGGAAATTCATAAGGAATATCCAAACCTAAGGCTTTAGCTTCTTTTAGCATTGCAGGAAATACTATTTCAAATCCACTTGGCCCGTGGCTATCAGCCTCCTCCTCTATTTTTCCAGCTTGTGTCTTGAAAAATTCAATCCCTGAAATATGTACAAGTTAAAAACTCTTCACAGGAAAGAATATACCATAATTTTGTCACTGTGTGAACATATGGAAAGGGAAATATAGATATCAACATATTTCTACTTCAATCCCCTTTCCCCCACCACACACATATATATTTCAGTTAATAAAAAAATTACATCAATCCCCTTTTCCCCACCACACACATATATATTTCAGTTAATACAAAAATTACATAAGGGCCTTGATTGATGTACACACCTTTTTGTACTTGTGACTCTCCAGTCTACCATATAGTAAGAGTAATAATACATGCAAGAGTAGCTAGTATTCTGTCATATGCCAAGAAATAGAATTCTTTATTCATCTAAAACCTATGTCTCAGCTTGAAGGACCTTTGAAAAACCATAAGGGACAAGAACATTGACCCAAGTATGAAGAAAATTTGGAAAAAGAAAATGGAGTTCTAGGATGGAGTCTAGACTATGCAGGTATGGAGCTTGAAGACCAAGAATACCATATTAAGTACTAGATGAGAGTATGAAGGATGTCATCTCAGTTCAAACTAGAAAGAAAATAGAGTAATTAATACTTTCAATAGAATTGGTTCAGAGAAATATGAAGAACATGTTTCTAATGATGATGTGTAGGAAGGTTGGACAATGAGCCTATCTCTAAACTACATCAAGATAGGAAGCAATCTTGCTTGTGGGTTTGTCATGTGATCTATCTGAATTGCTTGTATTTGTTTTATGTGGATGATGCTGTTCAACTCTTGCCTAGTAGGTGAGAGGCAAGCTAGTGCATCGAGGGGGCATTTAAATGGAAGAAGCCAGTCAAATGAAATACCTACAGACTTTAGAATATTTCAGATATGTGCAAATTGAAAACCAGCCTTGAGCTCAACTTAGGGGCTTACAAAATAGTGGACTTTGAAGAACAATAGGCTAGGTAGGGATATCATTCCTACACGTTCACCGAGTCGACAAATCTCTGAGCTTAATGTAGAAATGATTTGTCACTCAATGCGTTACTAGCTGTTAGAACCAACAGTTTGTTCTCTGGATGTCAGAATTGAATCCCTGCATGTTGTCAATATATTTCCCCTCGAATTTTGGAGAATCTCTCATTCTATAGCCCTAATATAAATCTAATTAGTACTATTTCCAACTAAGAATTTAAACATAATCTAAAGTCAAAGGGGTTGTGCCCCAAATTTGTGAAGGTGATGGGTGGAGGGATGAAAATAGTGAGGTGCAATTAGGGCTATTTCCAACTCATAATTTAAACATAGTTGCAAGTCAAAGGTGTTGGGTGCCAAAATTTGCAAGGATGATGGGCCGAGGGATGAAAATGGTTAGTTGGACCTCCCCTTGTATAAGATAAAATGGAGGAAGCTCAGGACTCATATTCATTTTTGATTCGTTAATTGACAAATTTCATTGGCTTTTTAAATCTCTGTAGTGATCTCCATATGTTTTTGCGACATACATTGGTAGAGGTATAATGAGGGAATTTTCCTTTCCTCTTTTGGATTCAGTTATGGGTTGAATATAAACCCAAATATTAACATCTGAAGAGAAGAAACCATTTTTTAGACACTTATTTGAATGATGAATTAATTTTACCATATCGACTATAATGTTGGTTGGTGAAAGTCTCTGATGCCATGCATTTGTTTCCTGTACAGCTCCGTTCTCGTAGCCAAAAATTGGAATCTTATAAAGGATTTGGGCATACATAGTCATATTGATTGGGGTATCGACACTTTGGTAATGAGCTAAATCCTCTCCCATTTTCTGCAAATTTAAGATCATTAATGTTTAGGTTAGGTGGAAGATTCAAATGGTATGGTGCGAGAAACATACTGGTGAGTGTCTCAAAATGGTATCTATACTATATTTGTCTAACGAATTGTATTGAATATTGGAAATTGAACTCGATTTATTTTCTAACCCCAATAAGAAATTATCTCTTGAACTTGGTGGATAGGAACTAAAGATGAGCAAAAATAAAACTATAGAATTATTTAGAATTTTCCGGCCATCTTGGGCACACATTTTCTCCGTAATCTCAAGCATATTAGAAAATCAATTTTTTTTGTGGGACAAAGGAATCTCAAGCATATTAGAAAATAAAATTTGCCAAATTTTGAAGACAAACTTGATCATTACCAACCAAATCGTGAGGTTCATGACATTTGTAAAAGTATCTTTAAGAATTTTTTAAATTTTTTTAACGTTGTTTGCTAAACTGAAACATACATATCAAATTCCCCTGATCGGGGTGTTATGTGGAGGATCCGGCCTCCCATTTCAATTTCAGAGAGTTTGTAGCAACTCAAAACAAATAATAGATGGAAACACAATTTTAATATATACTAGAAGCAAAACCTCAGCTCCAAGTTCTGCAATACGCTCGATCATCTCCAATGGTGATCCAGGTCCAGTGAAGAAACTTCCTTTTCGTTTGTGGAAAATATGTTCCCAGCAGAACCCAGTGCCCTGTAAGATGAAAATCCATATTACTAAATTACAACATTGCTAAGATAATTTAACTCAGTCAAGTTAATATTTCTAGTGATTCAATTTGCAGAGAGGCTGACTGCAGCCTCCTCTTCCTATAAAATTCCCTGTAAGAATAAGGATGTTGCATAACTGAATTGAGTTCACAAGTTTAACAAACATTTCAAAGGAAATTTCCCATTCAATACAGAAACGCAGAAATGAAAAACTCCAGGAGGAAATCTATAAATGCAACCTGTTGAAAAACCAGAAGTAGCAGATTGCAACTCTTGATATGTAAAATTCCTGCAGGTTTTACTTTGAAAAAGGCACTCTAATTTCCTTTCCAAACAATATACAAAAAACAAATTAAATCAGTATACAACAACCTTAGCTAATGGTTCTCTTGTCTTTGACTCTTCACTCCATGGTTCCTCTGAGGAGTGTAGCTTTATAGATTGTTATTGCTTTTAATTATGCTCAGCACAGGGCTCTCCTTTATTTTCTTTTGTGAACTCTTCTATTGATCCATCCTCAAATTCTTCATCTAATGTGTCTATAGTTTCTGGACAGCAGCATATAGAGCACCTCCTGGTAGGTTATAAGGGTGGACTTTAGGTTAGTTTTAGACACCAAAAGGGTGCACTTCATGGGATATCCTTATCCTTTTTCTAAGTGAAATGGATGAAGCAGCAAATGAATATCAAATCAGAGGTGTCCGTGGTAAATAAAGCATGCACGACTGGTGAAGGAGACAAGACATATTTATCCACGTAGATTGTTTCATAAGTTGCATTGTTATCCCTACCTGGACTATGTTTTGTGGGAAAAAAATTCAACACTGGAAGATACTCGAAAGAACCCTAGATCTGTTGTAATATACTCTAGATCTAAAATTCATTGAAAATATTTATAGATATATGAAATATTTGTTGTAAATTCTACATATGTTTGTAGATCTTAAACAAAATGAGTTTTCAATTTTGGATTTAAAAGGGCTCTTCAATGTAAAATTTCCCAGATAACCATATAAATTTGGAGTTTTCTTTGAGCCATACAAGTGCACATATAGTTTCTTTCAACCATTATGGATCTATTTTTGAATCTTTGTTCTTTGTTGGTAGTGATCGAGCCATCTAATCGACTAGTTGCTAATTCTATTTTAAAATTTCCCAAATCTTTGTAGATCTGGAAATTCTCGAGTTATAAAATTGCAATTTTTTTGGATTTGCACCTGTAATACGAATTATAAAGTTGTATATTTTTTTGGATCTACATCTGTAGTAAATTTCATAGTGTGAAACAATTGATCTATCCCATCTTCAATTGGATGAACTCATATCAATGTGTTTCTTATTTTACTCAGTAGCTCAGCCTCAAATTTCTTGATACTCCAAACTTGTGCACTTGCAAGAGTTTATCGAACTAAAATCCATAGCTTGAACTTCATGAAACTGGTGGAGTCAAATTCATGCAAGCACAAACATATCTTACACATCCTCTTTGAAACTCATTCGAAAGAACATTGGAAGAAATCTAGAGAGAACCATATAGCCTAACACAATCCAATGGAATTGACCAAAAAAAACCCAAATAGGCCGGTCAACCCTACTATAGGAGGAAGGGCCTGAAGTAAGAACTTACCATTTTGCAAGAGCTGAGGGCGAATGCTGTTCTGCAAGAGTTGAGGGCAAACACTGAGGGTGAATACTGTTCTACAAGAGCTAAAGGTGAATGTTGTTCTGCAAGAGCTGAGGGAAAATGTTGTTTTGCAAGAGCTGAGGGAGAATGCTGAGGGCGAACGCTGTTTTGCAAGAGCTGAGGGTGAATGCTGAGGGCGTATGCGCATGTAGTTTTTAATAAAATCATTTTTATTTACATTTTATTTTTCATTTCAAATGAGCGTGCATTCGATTTTTACATTTGATTTTTGCATTTCAAATCATTTTTATTTGGAGCAAGCCGTCGCAGTAGTGACACTTTGGGGCATAGTGTCGCAATTGTGACGTTTGGAGGAAATATCACAATTGCAACACTATGCCCCAAAGCGTCACTATTGCGAAAGGTTGCTCCAAACTTCACAATTGTGACACTTAGAAAAAGTGTCGCAATTGCCACATTTGGAGCAAGCCATCGCAATAGCGACACTATGGGGCATAATGTCGGTATTGCGACGGATTCCTCTAAACGTCGCAATTGCGACACTTTTTCTAAGTGTTGGTATTGTGACACTTGTCTCTAAACGTCAGTATAGCGACGATTTCAGGCGAGATTTGAAAAAGTTGAAAAAAATTGGGGAAATTTCCAGCATTTGGTCAAAAGTGTCAGAACCAAGTGTTAGAATTTCCGCCAAATGTACTAGTGCTTCTACAATTAATTCTGTGGAAATTAAACACGATCGCCAATCACAACAAGTAAAGAAAGAATAAAGTCAAACCACAACACAAATATTTTATCGGGGAAATCTTGCTCCTAAAAACCCCTCTATATTCTATTGTATATTCACCATGGAATCATGAAACCATTACAATGCACTCTTCTCATAAGAGTCTCATGCACTCTCACAACACTCTCACATTGATCCATAAAAAATTGGGCCAACACTTAGCCAATTCTCAGTATGTCTTCAACCTACCTTGCTCACAAAATCCCTGTGGAATGCAATCCCTATTCTTTAAGAATTTCATCCTTCCTTGACTACACAAGTATCATGGGAAATCCTGTGGTGTTTTAATTTCATCTGGGAAATTTTATAATAACACAACTGATATTCAACTTCCCTTTAACCTTTGTCTCAACTAGGTCTCCACTAGAACTGAAATGCATGCAGCTATTAATAGTAAATCATCAGTCACTTGACAGATCACTGCATGTGAATTAAATCTGAATTAATTCACTTGATCTCTCACTAGTGTTACAATTAGTTACAACTAGTTAAACTGAATTTAACTCACTTAATTGTGTTAACTGATTTCTCATGCATTAAACTAATGCACTAATTGCATCTTGAACTCTAAAACACATAGAATCACTCTGCATGCCTCACCAACCACCCTCAACTCGAATTTCATGAGCTAACTGAGTCTATCACACTTAGTTAACTATTACAAGTGTTTATGAGATAAGATTACAATTTATTGTCGAATTTAATTAAGGGATAATCAAATTTGACACATTTCCAATTTATTAAATAAATTGGCTTGCACACTAATGTATCGCTATGACCCATCAATACATGACCTATGGCCCCACACTAGTGTGTGTGTTGTCATGTTATTTCTGGATGCCAATTTCACTATTTCTTATTGAAAATTTCAACACTCTCTCTCAACAAGAAAGGAATCAATATGTCCCGATCCGGTACCTTGAAATGACCTTTCATGTGACATGCAACTCTTGGATGTGACATGAAACTCTTTCATGTGACATGAAACTCTTGCATGAAACACCTCTCTGGTGTTTCTCTCACATGAAAATTTTTCATGCAACACTTCTGAAACTGAATAGCCTCCAAACAATTGAATTAGTATAATGCATATGTCATTAGAGTTTCCTGACTGCTGCTAGCTATTGCACATGTCTACTGGAATCCCTCCACTATTAACATTTGCATTCATGCACTCTGCATTGCTGCCAAATCTGATCTACGCTCCAGTATCCAACACATGTCACTCTAATTTCTATCTTCCTGAAATATGACTACATCAATCTAGCTGATCCTTCCTGCTACTGCTATACTATGGGCTCCCCCCATATCCAGGTTCGATCCATGAGACAACCCATCTTAATGAACCCTGCCCAGATTTATTCTTGGGATTAATTTTGCACATCGCCCCACCTCACACTTGGAGGTACAGCTGCATGTACTCCCTCTACCCATCTGGTTCGAAATTTCCCCCTCCTGAAAGTCTCTGCATGACTGACTGCTCCACACCTTGAGGTTCATCCTTAGGAACCAAGAGTCCATCATCTTCATGCAAATCAAGCTCCCTCTCAAGGGACAATCACATGGATTTCTCACACTTTCCCATGGTACATCCCTTGCATGTGTCTATCTGTGCAAGAGTACCCTTTGGAATCCCCATAGAAATCTGTTGCATGACCTTCAAAGCTCCATGGTGTAGATGGCTCAATATCTTGTGCCATAACTCACCCTCATCCTGGCTCACCACTTGGTCTGCTTTACCCATGAATTCCGCACAGTGATCTACATCAAGTTTATAGAGATTCTTCACACGAATCCCAATATTCTTGGCTTTTCCCGTGGCTTTGTGTCAAAGGAAATATTTCACTTCACTGAAAACCACATCATAACCTCTATCCTCCAACATTGCGACTGAAACCAAATTATTTTTCAAGCCTATTACATGCATTACATATTTTAATAAGAATGATTTACTTGAATGTATCTGGAAGGTAGCTATACCAATCTCGGTAGCACTTTATCGCCCATCATCACCCATTTCAATATGCATCTAGAGGTACTTCTCCTCCAAGCTACTGAAAATTTCTTTGTCTCCCATCATGTGGAAAGATGCACCACTATCCAAGTACCACACTAATCCCATCGCACTTGACACCATGCATGCGATGAGCGAGAAGTCCAAAACAAATTGCGAGGCCAAAGCCTCACCAAATGCAGATCCTAAAGCCTTCTTATTCTTCTTATTTTGTGGACAATTAGTGGCATAATTTACATGTTCATGACAGTGACAACATTTCACTCTGGACATGTCGCGCTCCTTGCCTTCTTCACCAGTCTCGGATTTGGAATATGATTTCTTTCCCTTCCCCTTATTCGTCTTACCAGCCAAGGCGTAATTTTCTTCATCATCTGTCTTAGATGAAGATCCATCCCTAGTATTCCACCTGAATTCTTCTTGCACCAAATTCGATGAAATTCGTTCCCAATATGGTAGCTTCTCCCTCCCATTAACAGAGTCTTGATAACTATGCCAACTCTTGGGAAGGCCTAAAAGAGCTAGGCTCACCAAGCCATCATCTGTGACAGTAATTCCGATGCTCCCAATATCATCTTGGCATTGGACAAACTTGGTTAAATATTTTGGAATAGTGTCACCTTTCTCCATTTTTATTTTCCTGAGCTTGTCCTTTAGTGCCAATTTTATATGATCATTGTTACACTAAAATAGATCTGTCAAAGCCTTCCACATAGCAAATGGTGTCACTTTTCCAAGGATACTTGATATAATGTGGTCTCGTACTCCCTCCAATAAGATCCTCCTCTCCCTTGCTACCTTCTTTTGCCAAGCATCAAGATTTGCAGCATCTACTGCAGTGGGTTTGGGAATGTCATTATCAATGAATTATTTCAATCCATTGTCCTCCATAAATACCTCTATTTTATCTTTCCATGCAGTATAACTAGAGCTTCCCTTGAGTGAATACTCCAATATCAAGCCATTGAAAGCCATTTCGATCCTGATTCGGCTGTTGCACCAAGAATAATTTTGCAAATTCGAATTCTATTCAGTCACAAACTCATTTTCTTCTTCACTATAGTGATTTATTGCGCTCTAATACCATGTAGAAATTATACAAACATATGTATATCAATAGATTCAATCCGATCATGCAATGTACTAAAGAAAGATACAAAATCATTCTACAATTGATTTTGTGAAAATTAAACACGATCACCAATCAAAACAAGTAAAGAAAGAAGCAAATAAAACCACAACACAGATATTTTCCCAGGGAAATATTTTTACTCAAAACCCCTCTATCTTCTATTGTATATTCACCATGGAATCATGAAACAATTACAATTCACTCTTCTCACAAGATTCTCTTGCACTCTCACAATTGTCTCACACTGATCTAGAAAAAATTGGTCCAACACTTAGCCAATTCTCAGTCTGTCTTCAACCTACCTTTCTCATGCAATCTCTATGGAACGAAATCCCTATTGTTTAGAAATTCCAACCTTCCTTGACTACGCAAGTATCATGGGAAATCTTGTGGTGTTTTAATTGCATCTGGGCAGTTTTCTAATAACACAACATATAGTCAACTTCCCTTTAACCTTTGTCTCAACTAGGTTTCCACTGGAACTTACATGCATGAAACTATTTATAGTAAATCATCAGTCACTTGAAAAATCACTGCATGTGAATTAAATTTGATTTAATTCACTTGATCTCTCACTAGTGTGGCAATCAATTACAACTAGTTAAAGTGACTTTAACACACTTAATTGAGTTAACTGATTTCTCATGCATTAAACTAATGCACTAGCTGTAAATTTAACTTTAAAACACATAGAATCACTATGCATGCCTCACGAAACACCCTCAACTCAAATTTAATGAGATAATTGAGTCTATCATACTCATTTAACTATTACAAGTGTTTATGAGATAATATTACAATTTATTGTCGAATTTAATTCAGGCATAATTAAATTTGACACATTTCCAATTTATTAAATATATTTTCTTGCACACTAATGTATTGCTAGGACCCATCACTACATGACCTGTGGTTCCACGCTAGTGTGTGTGCTGTCACGTTGTTTCGGGATGCCAATTTCACTATTTCTTGTTGCAAATTTCAACAATACAACCTTAAGTTCTCAACATTAACAACAACATAAGTTTGCATATATGAAGGCAAATCCAACCTGAAGGAATTATCACCAATATTTTCTAAAATTATGAATGGACCGTATCAAATTGGTTTTAGTTTTTACCTTCTCCTTGGAGCCTTCCTTTGCTAATATGAAGCCAAAATTCATTAGCAACTTGGAAATTGTGATCTACATGATGCTTATCATGCCTTATTTTGTATGTGACTTGGATTTTTTCTAGCTGTTCTTGAACTGTTTGATGTACCAATTGGATTTTTCAATGAACCTTTTATCTTTTTCTATGTCACTATGGCCATAAATAGAAACATCCTTTCCAAAAATGAAATCCAAAGGATATTTAGGCAAGTGTCCCAAACATGCCTAAAATGGTGATATTTGATTTGAAGAGTGCTTGGCCCAGTTGGAAGCAAGCTAAATATAGTGCAAATGTTCATCCCACAACTTAGGATAACTGCTACAATAACCGTGAAGAAGATGTATCATTGCCCTGCTCACCCCCTCTGTTTGACCATCTGTTTGTAGATGAAATTTTTTACTCTTTTTCAATTTGGTGTCCATGAATCCCCACAAGCTTGACCAAAATTTCCCAACAAAATGAGAATCTCTATCACTAAAAATGGATGTGGGAAATCCAAAATGCACCCATACATTCTAAAAGAATAACTGAGCATTTTTTTCAGCTATAATTTTCCTTTTACATGGCATTAAAATACACATTTTGTTGAACCTATCCACAACTACATAAAGATAATCATGATTCCTTTTTGACATAGGAATACCTCATAAAAATTGCATAGAAACACTCTCCCATGGACGAGAAGATACTAGAAGTGGTGTGTACAATCCTAACTTTCTATTGCTAGGCTAACTGACAACACATAATGAAAAACCTCTAATAAAACGTGACACACTTCATGTATACGAGGCAAATAAAAATACCTCTATAGATGTGCCATTGTCTTACTTACACTGAAATGAACATCAATGAGAGAAGTATGTGCCTCTCTTATGATGTTGACTCTTTCTCCCTATGGAATACAAAGCTTACCATTATGGTACAACAAGTTATCTTGCATGTGATAATCCAATTCCTCTACTTGGTTCCCTTGACTCAAAATTTCATATACATCTTGAAAATTACTATTTAAAACATATTGTTCAAGATATCTCTCATTAAAAACATAATTATGCTTAAGAATAGTAGCAACATTAAAAATATGCTTAGAAATCATGTCATAAATTTTATTATAGATACCTGTCTCATAACTTATCACCAAGTGGAATTGTTGAAGAAAACCTATCCATTGAAAGTGCCTTGATTGTTGCAACTTTGTTTGTGATTGCAGATATTGAAATGGTTGATGATCAATGTGAATGATTGTTTCCTTACCCATCAAGTAGTGTTTCCATTTTTTTACACTTTTCAACAATGCATACAATTCCTTGTCATATGTAGGATAATTAATTACTACACCATTAAAAGTTTTTGAATGAAAACAGATGGGCTTACGATATTGCATGAGGAATGCACCCATGGCATAGTCACTAGCATCAATTTGAATCTCAAATGGCTTCTCAAGTCTAGAAGTGAAAGTACTAGAGCTTAACTAATATTTTCCTTCAATGAATCAAATTACTTTTCCTGTTTACCTCCCCACTGGAAGACTTGCTTCACACTTGTCAATTCATGCAATGGAGCTGCGATAAAAGAGAAGTTAGCAATAAAATTCCTCCAATATGGGGTTGCTCCCAAAAATATTCTTACCTCCATAACTATTTTGGGCTTAGACCAATTCAAAATGGAATCAACCTTGGAGGGATCTATTTTCAATTCACCTCCTCCAATAATATGACCCAAATACACTAAAGAAGTTTTTCCAAACTCACACTTTGAAATCTTTAAGAACAATTTTTCTTTCTTCAAGACATCAAGTAAAATTTTGACATGCATGACATTTTATTCACAATATTTACTCAAAATCAAGATGTCATCTAAGTATACTAACGAAAAAACATCTAGAAATGGACTCAATACATCATTCATCACACACATGAAAGTAGCAGGTGCATGGAAAATACCAAAAGGAATAACTAGTCATTCAAACAAACCTTGTTTTTTTTTTAATGTTGTCTTCGATATGTCACCTTTTGCAATTCTAATTTGATGATGACCACTCGTTACATCAAAATTAGTAAATGCTTTGCATCTTTCAATTGATCAAGTAAATCATCAATTCTAGGAAGTGGGTAACGGTTTTTTACTGTAATTTTTTTCAATGAATGGAAGTCCATACACATGCACCATGTTCCATTCTTCCTTTTTTTATGAAACTAGCTCACAAAATATAAGAAAAGATAGATCAATGACATAGAAATCAGACTCTTCAAGGGGGAAACCTCCTTTACATTACATAAATGAAAAATTCTTGGATGATACAAATGAAAAAACCTCCTTTCTATATATAGGAGTCCATGGGGTCCCAATATAATCCTAGCTAACCTAAAAATAATAATTTAAGGGCACAACACTAACAATATGGGATTTTATGGGGCACAATAATAACAATATGGGGACTACAGGGGTACAAAAATAACAATAAGGGGGCTACACTAACAACAATAAGGGACTACACTATTAATATCGTGACCTAATTCCCCTCTCCTTCAAAATAACTTTGTCTTCAACGCTTGAGTAGTTATGGATGCTTCTGTATAAAATTTTCATTCTCCCATGTGGAATCTTCAGTGGGGAATTTCTTCCACTTGATGAGATACTCTGAAATTAATCAATTTCGTACCTTTCAATTTCTTGTTTCCATGACTTATTTAGGTTCCAATATGATTTTTACTTCCTCATCAAGTTCTGGAAATATTTTTTAAACGGGAAGTTTGTCACCTATAACCTTCTTTAAGCTAGAAATGTGGAAAACTGTGTGAACTCAGGAAGATGTAGGAAGCTCCAATTTGTATTCCTTAGTACCAATACTTTGCAAAACCTTGTAAGGACCATATTACTTTGGAGATATTTTATTATCCTTCTTAGCTTTCCTGAGGGAAATTTGTTTGTATGGTTGTAGCCATAAAAATACCTAGTCACTTACATCAAAACTTCTCTCGTTGCGATGTTGATTTGCCTATTGTTTCATTCGATCATGTGCCAAATTTAGGTTAACCTTTAAGATTTGGAAAAATTATTTTTGATGCTCAATGTGATATTTCACTGCTTGAACCTTAGAATTTTCTCTTAAATATGATGTGATGTACGGTGGATGATATTCTAAAATTTCCATAAACGGGGTCATTTTTGCTTCAATGTGAAAGGAAGTGTTATAACACCATTCAGCTAGGGGTAATCACTTGACCCATTGTGTTTTCTTATCAGATACAAAATAAAGAAGATATCCTTCCAAACATTTGTTCACTATCTCATTTTTCCCATCGAATTGAGGATGAGAAGATGAGCTATGAGCTAGTTGAGTACCCAAAAAATAAAATAATTCTGTCCAAAAGTTTCCAGTGAAAACTGGATCTCTGTTGCTTACAATAATATGTTTCCTTGTAGCTTTTTAATTGTTTCCATAAATACAATAGCAATTTTACTCGCTATAAATTGATGAGATATTGCACAAAAGTGTGCATACTTGGTAAGTCAACTACCACCATGATGAGACTCTTTCCTTGAAACTTAGGTAAACCTGTGATAAAATCCATTGAAACCTCCTCCCAACATTGAATTGGAACGAATAAAGGTTGTAATAGACCTAGGGTATTATTTTGCTCAACTTTATTTTGCTAGAAAACCAAAAATTCAGCCACAAAATTTTGAATATCAGATTTAAGGCCATCCCAAAAAAATTATTTCTTCACCCTGTGGTAAGTTTTTAAAAATCCTAAGTGTCCTCCTAAGGGAGAGGTGTGAAATTCCAAAATAATATTTTGTTTTAGTTTGGAACTCTTACAAATATATATACGATCTTTGTACCGCAAGGAATCATTTTTCCAACTAAATGTATCAGATGTACTGGGATCTTGCCGCAACTTTTGAATGAGTGTGCACACTTCTTCGTCATTTCTCCATTCCTCCCTTCCTTCGTTTATCCAATCTAGTTGGATAATAGAAACGGCACAAAGAAATTATTCCAAATCCTCATCCTTTCTTGAGAGTGCATCTGCAATAACATTTAGCTTCCCTTTTTTGTAGATGATTTCAAAGTCATAACCCAACATCTTTGTGACCCATTTTTTCTGCTCTTCTAAAGATAATATTTGTTCCAAAAAGTATTTAAGATTATCATGATCATTTTTTACCTTGAAGTGTCTTTCCATTAGGTAAGGTCACCATTTCTTGAGTGCATGTAGTATTTCCAACATTTGTGTCTCATAAATAGCTTTCTGTAAATACTTTCCTTTGATTGGAAAAATTTCAAAATCAATGTGTCTTCCTTCTTGCATTAAAACAACACCAATTCTATTTCTTGAGGCATCACCTTCCACAATAAAGGTTTTTGTGAAGTTTGGTGTAGCTAAGACTAGTTCTTGGCACATTGCCTCTTTAAGATGTTCAAAGGCGCTAGTTGCTTCAGGAGTCCATGAAAATTCATCTTTCTTCAATAATTTTGTTAGAGGTGTTTCTATTCTCCCATAATTCTTAACAAACTTGTGATAATACCCTGTTAAAACGAGAAATCCTCGCAATTTCTTTATGGTTGTTGAGACTTTCAATTACTTAATGGATTTAATTTTGTTAGGGTCTACCTTAACACCCTCCTAAGATACAATATGGCCCAGATATTCCATCTCTTGTACTCCAAATAAACATTCGGAGATTTTTAGTATAATTGTTTCTCCTCCAATAGTTTGAGCACCCTATCAAAATGTTGAGCATGATCCTTCCAAGACCTATTGTAGATTAGTAAATCATCAAAAAATACTAACACAAATTTTCTAAGGAAGGGTTTGTAAATGGAATTCATCAACCCTTGAAATGTAGAAGGTGCATTGGTAAGGAAAAAAGGCATGACCAAAAATTCATAATGACCCTTATGAGTTTGAAATGTTGTTTTCAGAATGTCTCTAGTCTTCATTCTAATTTGATGATATCCTGAACGTAGATCCAACTTGGTGAAATAAATTTCTCCATGTAATTCATCTAATAATTCATCAATCACAGGAATGGGTAATATATCTTTAATAGTGAGATTATTGAGCTCCCTATAATCTGGACACATGCAGCATGATCCATCCTTCTTGTGCACCAGTAATATGGGAGAAGAGAAACAACTTTGACTAGGTTGAATTATACTAGCCTCTAGCATTTCTACAATCATACGTTCACTTTCACTCTTTTGGACATAAGGATATCTATAAGGCCTAATTTTTGGAGGAACACTTCCTAGAGCCAAATGAATAGAATGATCACGATCATGAATAGGTGGGAGTCCTTTGGGAGTTTCAAACACCTTGGAATGATTGTCCAATAATTTTTTGAGATCTATATAAATATATGATTTTGATGTTGGAACTTCTAGTGAGATTATTTTTCAATTACACCTCGTTGTTCTTTATTCAGAAGATTTTTCATGACATTAGAGCTTATTTTATTTCTCAACTTGCCTGCGATACCCTGTAATTCAACCTCCTTTCCTTTCGATTTTTTTTTTTCAAAAAAAATTACTGAAAATTAAAAGCTATTATCCCCAAAGATTGTAACCATTGTACTCCCATTACAACATCAACACCACCCATTGGAATGGAAATTATTGGAATACTCAATCCATATTCCCCCATGGTTAGCTTAATATTATGGCATTTTCCAAAGAAATTTATAGTTCCTCCATTTGCAACCATCACTTGACACTCAGGTGCTGGGTATAGGAAGCAATTCAATTCCTTGGCTACATTACAATGAATAAAATTATGGGTACTACCAGAATCAACCAACACTATTACATTTTTCTTCTTGATATGTCTTTCTATATTGAGAGTTTGAGGAGTAATAAGTCCTGCCAATGCATCATAGGATATGATCGGATTCATTTCTTCTTTCTCTCGGGTTGGTTCCTAGTGTATATCCTCTTCTTTGGAAGTTTCTTGTTCATTTTCTTCCTCCTCTTCATAATCTATGTAAAATAATTTCTTCTCAGCACACTTATGACCTTTAGTGTATTTGCTATCACAACTATAGAAAATCCCTTTTGCTCTTTTTTCTTCCAATTGTTTTGGTTTGAACCATGTAGGTTGTCAAAGTCTAGGAGTGGCAATACTTCCATCTTTATAGTTGTGAGTGGTAGGCTTCCTTGTCACCATAATTTTTCTTTCAATTTTTCTTGCCACCCTGAATTCCTTCTCCAATGAATTAGGTTGCCAAAGGTGAACCTCATGTTGGATGTTATTTTTTAAAGTCCCTATGAAGACATCAATCTTGTGTTCCTTTGGAATATCAGTTACCCTTATATTTAATTTTTTGAAGTCCCCAATGTGCTCCACCATTGAACCCTTTTGTTTGAGATTTATCATTTGGTTAAAGAAAGTGTTGCTCTTTGTATCATCATAATGTGCTATCATTTCCTCCATAAAAATTTACCAAGTGACAATTTATTTACGAGAGAAAAGCCATCGATACCATAAAAATGTATTTTTTTCTAAATATAAAGTTGCAATGCGTACCTTTTTCGTATTTTACACATTATGTATATCAAATTATTGCTCCATCTATAGATCCATGTTACGAGATCCTTGCCATCAAACTTCCTCATATCGATCTTTGGAATATAGTGGGTCTTCAATACAACATTAGCGTCTATGAAAACACTATTAACATTTATTTTGTTCTCATCATGAGTTTCATCTACTAATTTTTCGCCATTAGGAAGCTTTTCTTATTAAAAAATCTCCAAACCTTCCTTCAAACCTTCCATGCCTTTCTTCAAATCTTCCATGTTTCCTTCTATACCATCGATCATAGCTTTCATTCCATTTTTCAAACCATATTTCTTAGCTTCCACACCATTCACCTTAGCTTCCAGGTCATTTATCTTAGCTTCCATGACATTCATCTTAGCTTCCATTCCTTTCTTCAAACCATCCATTTTAGCTTCCATTTAATTTTTGGTTACTTTTTGTGAGAGCGACATTTGTTGCACGTGGTCTCGTAATTTTGACATATCATGTTGCACTTCTTCCTCTTCATGTGTCATAGTATATTTTTTTGAAGGCTTAATAAGTGTGGAATTATTTTTGGGAGGCATTATATAACCCAATATTGATATATATATATGCTTCAATATGCCCTTGGGATCACTTCAAATTGATTTTTCAAACAAAAGTTATGCAATTGTAAAAAAAGATACACACCTTTTTCTTGCTTTTTAGAAACTCGATATTGAAACTGATTTATCTCTGTGATTTCATATCCCCTATATTTGAGTTTCGTTCTTGTATTATCCTTCTAAGTCTTCTTTCCAATGACTCGGGACAGGCCTGATTTGTATTCTTCAAGGAAAAGTTAAGCCCAATATCCCACAATGACCTAATTATGGATTGGTTCAGTAGAGTGAACTTGTACGATGTGCCACATGTCACTGTTTCATCTTTTGGATCTAAATTCGATACAAAAAAAACTAAAGTCTGTGCAATTTCAGCTAATTTTTACATAATTTGAATCCGATGCTCAGAGATAAAGTTATGATGATTTTCCTAAGTTCATTGCTTTGAGATGAAATTCGGGAGCCTGCAAAAACCCTAACTTCCTCAGATCATATCTACGAAAATATAGTGAACCAAGCTCTAACATTTTTACATGAAGTTCCTCAAGATTTTGGCTCAAATGAGTTTTTGGTTTTAGCATCTGAAACTTCATAAAAATAAAGTTATATTGAAAATTCCATGATGACATGTTTGCAGTAGAAAAACCCTAGAATCCAAGGCTATGATACCAAATGTTATGAAACCAATTCACAAAAAGAAAAGATAGACCAACGACTCATAAATCAGCCTCTTCGAAGGGGAAACCTCCTTTACATTACATAAATGAATAATTATTGGATGATACAAATGAAAAAACCTCATTTCTATATATAAGAATCCATGGGGTCACAATATAATCCTAGCCGACCTAACAATAATAATTTAAGGGCACAAAAATAAAAATATGGGCTTTTATGGGGCACAACCATAACAATATGGGGAGTACAGGGGTACAACAATAACAATAAGTGGGATAAAATAACAACAATAAGGGACTAAACTAGTAATATAGGGACTTAACACTTTGGCACCAACACAATAGGCGACCCACATGGTGAAGTAATTGGTCTAATGATCCCTTTGTACAAAAAATCTTGAATTTTATTTTTATTTTATACACTTTCCATAACTGACATCTTGTACATGCCAATGTTAGGAAGAGGACAATCTTGCTGCAATTGTATTCCATGTTGGATTCCCCTCTTGGGAGGCAGTCCTTTTGTCTCCTGAAACATCTCATAATATTGGTTAACAACCTCAACCAAATCAGATTTTAATCTTGACTCTCACAACATTGAAAAGCTTCATTCTCAACATTATTCTTTTATTTGACCAATAAAGAAAAAAATTCTTGGTAGAGTTAATGAGTCTCTTCATTTGTCCAACATTTACAAGTGAAAGATTTAGTCTCTGTTGTTGTGCTCTAACAATATACTCAGCACCATATTTGAAAAATTCATACTTGTTTTCATGGCGATGAAAAATAAGTTTCCTGTAATACAAATATGGGCTTCCCAAAACAATTTCGGAAATATCAACTAAAAATACATCAAGTTCAACTTCATCAAGAAAGTTTGTTGTAATTGAAAATCTAAGTATGAATTTCCTCGTAACTTGTAAGTTTGAATTCTTGGATATCCAAAATAAAGGATAAGGTCTTGGATAAGGAATGGTCTCTAAATTTAACTTCTTGACTAAGTCTTTGGAAATCAAATTTTATTGTGAACCACTATCAAATATTCTATCAATTTTGGTATGCTTTGAAATAACCTGAATATGGAAAAATTCAATTCTTGTTTTCTCATCTTGAGTATCATTAGGACAATTAGAAGAGCTAGTTCTTGATATGTTGTTACCTTTCATTCCTATTGTTGGATCTTTGTTTCATCTCTCGAATTCGAGCCTAAGTCATGTTGTGTATTTGCAGTTGTCTTTTTCTTCCCTTTGTTGTTAAACTTCTTTGGTTTCATCTTAGGATGGAGCTTCCAACAATGAACTTCATCATGACCCTCTTTGGAACAATGTTGGCATGTTAATTTTTCTCCTTCCTTCTTGATGGATGCATTCTTATTTTCTTTCCCTTTTAACTTACTCTTACCCTTGTCTCCACTTGTAAATGGCTCCTTGCTACCCTCTTGTGAAATGTTTTTCCCTCTTGCTTCTAGATGTGTTGCTTGAACACAAACTTCATCTAAAATTTGTTGAGAATGCAGCAAGATGATGGAGCTTAGTGAAATGAAGTCGCCTTCACTAAGTGGGCCCGCAGGCAAATTCTGGCGCAAAAATCTATTTTTAGACTATGTCTATTTTTAGACATACGGAGCATAGTTCGGGGATTCCAGTTTGAGATTCTTGGAGTATGCGACATGTTGGTAAAAATAGATAAGACTCATATTTTAGGTCAAAAGAGGTCGAAGTCTATTTTTAGACTGCCTCTCCTAAAAATATGGAAGTCAAATATTATTTACCCTTAATAATATTTGGACTCTAAACAACAATTTACTCTCTTGGAGCACTTCAGTTTGAGCTACAGAAGTGGCTCATGCATCTGACAGAGGAATTACGCTATTCCCAAGGGTTTGATGGAATCTTGCATGGTTGACTTCAATTGGACTTCAGTGGCAGAAGTTTGGAGGAGTTAATGAGACAGATAGTGGAGTTGTGTTCTGTTTATTTTAGTTGAACTAGTTGAGATTAGTTTAACTAGCTAATCAATTAGTTATGAGTGGAGTGAATTAAATATTATTTAATTCATTAATTAGTAACTCATTATTCAACTCAGGAACACATCAGTTCACAGTGCATGATCAGTTCAGTGGAGACCAGTGAAAGAGGTAGATGAAAGGGTGGAGTTAGCTATCAGTGGCGACATTAGTTGTGCATGAGATTTGCACCACACTTGGAGGATTTTCCCATGAAAATTGCGCAGTCAAGCCAAGGGTATTCGAACCCTGGATCTCTATATAGACAGGCCATGATTACTCAATAGAGGCAAGGCAATTGGCGGTGAGTTTTGAACCAGTAACCTGTTCAAAACTGAGCTAGATTGTGTGTGAATTTATGAGAAAGTACTGAGTACTTGTGAGGAGTATTGTACTGAGTTTGTTACATGATTTCTCCATTATAATATACACATATAGCTGTGGGGTTCAGCTATAGGCTTTCCCCATACATACTGAGTTAATGTGTGAATGATTTGATGTGCGATCGCTTCTATTCTTTCCGCATGTGACAATTAATTGTAGATGAGATTATGTGTTATGCATGAAATTTGAAATTGATGTGTAATCGGGTTAATCTCCATTGAATAAGTTCATTATTCAGCAAATTTATACATGGTATCGGAGCGAGATTAATTGTCGAGATCTATTACGGTGATTGCAAACTTATTTCCTCGGGCAGAGTCTGCATACGGGCCAGGAAGCCTCCGGATTCATCTTTCTTTGGAAAGTGAAAAGTCTGGTAAATGCCCCTTGCAGTAAATCTCTGATTTGGAAATAATTTGTTCTCAAGTTCAGATCAGAAGCGATAGAGCTTGGAGTTTGGAATTCGAAATTTTGCAGCAGCTTTGTTTTCTTGGTGCCAGTGTTGAAAATGTCTTTCAATGGTTTGCGACTCGAATATGCTCTTGAAGGCAGTTCGAATTATGTTGCATGGAAGGATCGCATGGAAGCAGTATTAGAAGAAAATGGTCTAAAGGAGTTCGTAGATACGGATGTCCAAAATCCCACTGATCCTGCTGAAGTCGAAGTATGGCAAAAGAAGATGACGAAATGTCGAAGGATCCTGTTGGAGGGCGTCAAGGATCATATTGTATCCAGCCTGCATGGAAAGGCTTCTCCATATTTAATGTGGAAAGCTTTGACGGATCTATTCCAGAGTAAGAGCGACCAAAGGAAGCTGGCGCTCAAAGATAAGCTCGGGAACATCAAGATGGAGAAGGGCGACAGTATCGCCAAATACCTCACGAAGTTCACTCAGTGCAGAGATGAGCTGGGAAGTGTGGGGGTGACTGTCGAAGACGAGGACATGATCGACCTGGCTCTCCTTGGTCTTCCGAAGGCTTGGCACTCATATCAAGATAGTGTCAATGGTTGGGAGAAGTTGCCGGGATGGGAGCGCCTTTGGGCGGATCTCATGCAGGAGGAGATAAGGAGGACTACTCGAGATGGATCTTCATCAAAGGGAGCTGATGAAGAAAATTGCGCTTTGGTTGCCAAAGCAAAGAAGGGGAAGGGTAAGAAAACCTCTCATTCTATTGCAAAGGGAAAGAATCAGGATATGGCGAAAGTGAAGTGTTTTCACTGCCATGATCACGGACATTATGCTACCAATTGTCCAAAGAAGAAGAAGAACAAGCAAGCGGGAAGATCTGCAGATGGAGAAGCTTTGGCTTCACAATTCGAGCTTGAATTTTCACTTATTGCATGCTTGGTTTCAAGTGTGATGGGATCGGTGTGGTTCTTGGACAGCGGTGTGTCATTCCATATGACGGGAGATCGAGAGTTGTTCTCAGATCTGGAGGACAAGGATTTGGGTGTGCACATCGAGATGGGCGATGATGGTAGATATAGTGCGACTGGTATCAGTACCGTATCCTTTCAGAGGGAGTCTGGTAAACCCTTTGTACTAAAGGATGTCATGCATGTACCTGGATTGAAGAAGAACCTGATTTCAGTAGCGATGTTGGAGGATAAGGGGTATGATGTGGTCTTCAGCGAAGGAAAATCCTTCCTGCGCAGTAAGGCTACTAGAGAGACCCGGAAGATAGGGGTTCGAACGTAGAACCTTTATCAGTTGCAGGTAGATGACTGCGCAGCTATGGCATGCAAAGCGGGAGAAGTGGTGAGCTGGGATGATGAGGGCGAACTGTGGCACAGGATATTGGGCCACCTTCACCATGGAGCTTTGAAGATTCTGTAGCAGATTTCTACTGGACTTCCTAAGGGCATCCTTGCACAGTCAGATCAGTGCAAGGGGTGTACTTTAGGGAAGTATGTGAAAGCCACCTTTCACGAGAAGGATAGTCACGCCACGACGATCCTTGAGAGAGTTCACACAGATGTGTGTGTTCCTTTCTCAGTTGCTTCGACAACAAAGCACAGGTATTATGTGATCTTTGTTGATGATTTCTCTCGAAAGTGCTGGATCTTCTTCATGTAGAAGAAGAGTGATACATTCACGAAGTTCTGTGAGTTTAAAGCACTGGTCGATAAGGAGTCGGGGAAGAAGGTGATTCCTCTAAGGAGTGACAACGGTGGTGAATTCATCTCGGCTGAATTCAAGGAGTTCTGCAGTGCAGAAGGGATTCGGAGAGAGCTCATCGCACCCCATAACCCACAGCAGAATGGGGTGGCTGAGCGGAAGAACAGAATGATCGTGGGTGCTGCACGGGAGATGTAGCATGATCAGGGCCTACCCCTTCACTTGTGGGCTTGGCATGCAATACAGCAGTGTATGTGTATAACTGTTGTCCTCACAAGGTTCTCGGCATGAGTACACTAGAGGAGGCTTATTATGGCAAGAGGCCTAATATTTCCCATTTGCGGATTTTTGGTTCTCCTGTCTACATGCATGTGACGAAGGATGCGAGAAGGAAGTTGGATCCAACTGCTGAGGTTGGAATATTTGTGGGGCACACTGATACACCTCACAACTATCGGGTGTATGTGCCAGACAGTCGCAAGACTGTTGTGCGACGAGATATAAAATTTCAGGAGGAGAAAGCCATGCAGTGTTCGCTTGAGAGGGAGCTACATTTGCATGCAGATGAGGAGCTGTTAGTTCCTAAGGAGGAGCTTCCGGATGTGGATCATCCACAAGAGGAGGTTCAGGAGGTGGAAGAAACCACCCAGGCAGCGCCAACCATCAGAGGGTGCATGCGCACTACAGAAGCTGAGCGACTGGCTCGGGATGCAGAGAAGGTTGTAGGACCACCTACAGCACAGCGCAGACAGAGACAGTCACCGGATCGGTACGCTGGATACATGGCTCTTGTGAGTCAATGTGTTGTGACGGAGCCATCCTCTTTTGAGGAAGCTGTGGAGGAACCCGCATGGGTTGATGCCATGATCGAAGAATATGATTCGATCGTCAGGAACAGTGCATGGGAGATTGTCCCAAGACCGGTGGGGAAATCGGTGGTGGGTTCGCGATGGATCTACAAAGTGAAGCAGGCAGCTGACGGGAGTGTGGAGAAGTACAAGGCGAGATTTGTCGCCCGTGGCTTTTCACAGATCGAGGGGATCGATTATGAGGAGACTTTTGCACCTGTCGCAAGGTACTCTTCCATACGGATGATCCTTGCTCTCTCAGCGCAGATGGGGTGGCACATTCATCAGATGGATGTGAAGACTACGTTCCTCAACGGAGTCATTGAGGAGGAGGTGTACATAGAGAAGCCTGAAGGTTTCGAGATCTTCAGCAGTGAGTCGCATGTGTGCCGACTCAAGAGAGCACTGTACGGGCTGAAGCAAGCACCTCGTGCTTGGTACACTCGGATGGACAGCTACTTCACCGGGCTTGGATTCTCCAAGAGTGAGGCGGATCCTAACCTGTACCAGATTGTGGTGGAGGGGAAGCTGTTGATCATCGTACTGTATGTAGATGATCTGATTTTGACTGGCGATGAGCAGTTGATACTTTCATGCAAGGAGGATCTTGCACGAGAGTTTGAGATGAAGGACCTGGGCATCCTTCATTATTTCCTGGGATTGGAGATTTGGCAGCACAGTGGAGGACTGTTTGTTTCTCAGGGCAAGTATGCTCGAGAGATTCTGGAGAGGTTCAACATGCAAGGCTGCAAGCCTGTTGACACTCCTCTTCCTGGTGGTTGGAGGAAGGAGGATGCTACTTCAGCGGAGGTAGTGGATGCCACTGTCTATCGACGGTTGGTGGGGTCGCTTATGTATCTGGTCAATACACGACCCGATATATGCTATGCAGTTAACCAGCTTTCGCAAGCTATGGTTAAGCCTACCAAGCTCTTTTGGAAGGCGGGAAAGCATGTATTGCGCTATATTAGAGGCACATCGGGATATGGTCTATGGTACAGACAGGAGGATGGAGCGAAGCTTTCTGGCTTCACTGATGCAGATTGGGCAGGGAGCCCAACGGACCGGAAGAGCACATCTGGAGGAGTTTTCAACATTGGGTCGACAGCAGTTTCCTGGTACAGCAGGAAGCAGAGATCCGTGGCACTCAGTTCAGCAGAGGCCGAGTACATGGCAGCTAGCTTGGCTGCATGCGAGGCTATTTGGATGAGGAAGATCCTCGCAGGATTGTTCAGGTTGCATTTGGAGCCTACAGTGATTTATTGTGATAACCAGAGTTGCATCAAGCTCTCGGCTAATCCAGTATTTCATGATAGGTCCAAACACATCGACATCAGGTACCATCATATCAGAGATTGTGTTCAGCGGAGAATCATGATGCTTTCATATGTTCCCACGGAGGATCAGGATGCCGACATCCTGACGAAGGCGCTCACCAGGAGCAAGTTCGAATTCCACAGAGGCAGGATAGGGGTTGCAGATAATCCATATCTTGATGAGAGGGAGTGTTGAGAATGCAACAAGATGATGGAGCTTAGTGAAATGAAGTCGCCTTCACTAAGTGGGCCCGTAGGCAAATTCTGGCGCAAAAATCTATTTTTAGACTATGTCTATTTTTAGACATACGGAGCATAGTTCGGGGATTCCAGTTTGAGATTCTTGGAGTATGCGACATGTTGGTAAAAATAGATGAGACTCATATTTTAGGTCAAAAGAGGTCGAAGTCTATTTTTAGACTGCCTCTCCTAAAAATATGGAAGTCAAATATTATTTACCCTTAATAATATTTGGACTCTAAACAACAGTTTACTCTCTTGGAGCACTTCAGTTCAAGCTACAGAAGTGGCTCATGCATCTGACAGAGGAATTATGCTATTCCCAAGGGTTTGATGGCATCTTGCATGGTTGACTTTAGTTGGACTTCAGTGGCAGAAGTTTGGAGGAGTTAATGAGACAGATAGTGGAGTTGTGTTCTGTTTATTTTAGTTGAACTAGTTGAGATTAGTTTAACTAGCTAACCAATTAGTTATGAGTGGAGTGAATTAAATATTATTTAATTCATTAATTAGTAACTCATTATTCAACTCAAGAACACATCAGTTCACTACAGTGCATGATCAGTTCAGTGGAGACCAGTGAAAGAGGTAGATGAAAGGGTGGAGTTAGCTATCAGTGGAAACATCAGTTGTGCATGAGATTTGCACCACACTTGGAGGATTTGTCTATGAAAATTGCACAGTCAAGCCAAGGGGATTCAAACCTTGTATATATATATAGACAGACCATGATTGCGCAATAGAGGCAAGGCAATTGGCGGTGAGTTTTGAACCAGTAACCTGTTCAAAACTGAGCTACATTGTGTGTGACTTTATGAGAAAGTACTGAGTACTTGTGAGGAGTATTGTACTGAGTTTGTTACATGATTTCTCCATTATAATATACACATATAGCTGTGGGGTTTTCAGTTATAGGCTTTCCCCATACATACTGAGTTAATGTGTGAATGATTTGATGTGCGATCGCTTCTATTCTTTCCGCATGTGACAATTAATTGTAGATGAGATTATGTGTTATGCATGCATTTCGAAATTGATGTGTAATCGGGTTAATCTCCATTGAATAAGTTCATTATTCAGAAAATTTCTACAAAATTTTAGGATTAAACATAAGGATAGAATGCCTCAAATAGCTGTGTAAACCCCCAATATATTTCAACAAAGTTTCTTGTGATTGCAAGTCTACACCTAGTATCAAAGACCTTCTTCTAAAATATTGGGTGTAATTTTTCATAATTTGACCCTTTAGCTGTCTAAAATTCTTCCAATCCATAATAGCCTTGTATGCTAATGGATAAAATTGCCTTCTAATTGCAACACTAAAATCTGTCCAAGAGGTTGAGACCTTACCATGCTTTTTCATACCCTCTTGTGTTTTGGCTTCCCACCAAATCAAAGCAGCACTTTCCAACCTTAATGAAGCCAACTCAATCTTTGTTTCATCATCTTTGATTTTATTAATCCTACAATAAAACTCAAGTTAATGAACCCGATTATCAAGTCTTTCAACATTCACTTCACCATTATACATAGGCAGTTCGAATTTGATATCATGTTTTAATAAAGGGTTTTACCATGAACCCTTGGGTATGTGGATGTGTTTGAGGAACAGTGGTTTTGGAAGAGGGAGAAGATGAAGGTGAAGATGGAGGTGAAGGTGATGGTGGAGAAGAGGTTGGTTTGTCACCATTTCCTTTTGAAGGCTTGTCATCATCTTCTCCTTTCCCTCAAGAAGAACCCTCTCCTTTTGAATGCTTTGAACTTTCACCCTGCAATCTTGAATTTCTCTCTTCATCGAGAACCTTCACCATTTTAGTCATGCCAAAGAAATATTTTCTGAAAGTCTTCTCTTCCCCTGACATATTATCAGCTCCTCCTTCATGAGACTTGCTTTCTAAAGCTTCATGTACAACTTGAGGTGACACTTTTGGTGGATATTGAGACAAATGGGCTCTCCTTTTCCTTGTCCCAATTCGAGAACCTACACCAACAAGATTTCCTTCTCCTCTCTTGAGATTCAAACTTGTAGGTATAGAAAACACTTGAAAACAATTAAATCCTCACAAAAATAAATAAACCTAGACACTTATACCAAAATTTATATGTATGAGATATTAATGTAAATGTGCTTGCAGTTGTATAGATTGGAAGTGTTAAAAGTTGAGTTTTGTGAGCTTTAATTTTAAATTTTTACACACATAGAGGTTAAATTAAACTAAAAATAATAGAAAAAAATAGACAAATACACCATAAAAATAACCACAACACAACAAGTGATGAAGGAGTTCACCCCTCCTGGGCTACGTCTCCTGTTCCAGCTTCCAAAGGCTTTCCCCTATTATCATTATGCTCAAAAATTGTGATTACACAAGTTTACAGTGCTCCAATGGCTTCAAAACCTGTTCCATTAGCTACAGAACTATAAAAAATGTCTGTCTAGCCTCTTTCTACTCCCAAATTGGTCAAAATGGAAGAAGTTATGAGTTTCCCTAGATTTGTTGCTAGTCGCTCTACAAATTCCCCAAATTCTAGAATCGTCCTACAAATTTGCCCTGAATTTCACTAACGGAGCGACAATTTGGCGATTTTTTGGCGCAAATTGTGGGATTGTTAAAAAGTGCACCAAGGCCTTAAACCCGAACATTTAAATCATATTATATTGGGTGAAAATATTTTTTTAAATAAAAATTGGCAGGGCCATGCCTCCGCGCCCTTCGCCTCAGGCCATTGGTCATATGGTTACATATTGGGGGGGGGGGGGGGGGGCACTAAGTCATGGCCCCTTTCCCCAATACTCCTGCGGCTTAGCCTTTAACATAAAATTCATGGCTATGGTTTAATAAAGAATTTGGTAGCCCGACTGGTAGGGCTCTACACCATTGGTAATGTGGTCTTCGTGTTGGCTCCAATGGAGGTAATTCAGACCTACACCAAATTTTTTGGTGGCCCTTGGGTTACCACGTGGCAACCTCTATTTGGGCCACGTGGTAGCCTGTGGTTGACCACCAACCACCCAATGAAAAATGCAAAACCAACACCAATATAATTTGGACAAGGGACACGATCAGATTGGTCCAATGAGCCCACTCAACCATGCCCATTGATCAGACCTTGTCAGTTGTACAGACTGCTGACTGGGCAACCTGCACAATTTTTGCCAAACTTTTGCATGTTTTGGAAAATGAACATAACTTCTTTCCGGGAGCATACAATGTCATATTTTCACGAAATGAGTTGTGCTACATTCAAAATGACAACATATATATGGTCATTCAGGTTCTGTACCATTACGACAACTTTCATTTTTGAGAACCTGATCACTCCTCCCCACTAGAAGCTTTTGTATGCCAAAAGATCACTTTCAATTGTTCAGTAGATGAGGGTAAAAAGCCCTCACATTTCCAATATTGATCCATTTGGCTTTGATTGGTTTTTTTTCCTTTGAGCCCCACATGAAGGTACTCCACATTCCCTCATTTTGAAGACCTTGTTCTTCTGTTCAAAATGGTGTCTTTTTGTAGTTCATCAAGGTATTCAGGAGAAAAATCCTCAATGGAAGGAGTATGAACATTTTTTCCATGATATTCAATCAAAGAAGGCTCATACAACCTTAAGTTCTCAACATTAACAACAACATAAATTTTCATATATGAAGGTAAATCCAACTTGAACACATTATCACAAATCTTTTCTAAAATCATGAATGGACCATATTGAAGTGGTTTCAATTTTTTACCTTCTCCTTGAAGAAATTTTTTTCTAATGTGAAGACAAACTTCATCATATACTTGGAAATTGTGATCTACACGATGCTTATCGTTCTGTACTTGACTTGGCTCTTTTCCAATTTTTCTTGAAATGTTTGATGTACCAATTGGATTTGTTCAATGAACCTTTTAGCTTTATCTATGTCACTATGACCATCAATAGAAACATCCTTTCCAAAAATGAAATCCAAATGCCTCAAATGGCGATGTTTGAGTTGAAGAGTGCTTGGTCTGGTTGTAAGCATGCTAAATATAGTGCAAGTGTTCATCCCACAACTTAGGATTCTTGTTACAATAACCACGAAGAAGATGTATCACCGTCCATTTCACCACCTCTCTTTCACCATTTTTTTGCGGATGAAATGTCGTACTCTTTTTAAATTTTGTGTCCATGAATCCCCACAAGCTTGACCAAAATTTCCTAAAAAAGCGAGAATATTGATCACTAATAATGGAGGCGGGAAATTCAAAATGCACCCGTACATTCTAAAATAATAAATCAACAGTTTTCTCAGCTGTAATTTGATTTTTGAATGGCATTACAATACATATTTTTCTGAACCTATCCACAACTACATAAAGATAATCATGATTCCTTTTTGACATAGGAAGACCTCCAACAAAGTCCATAGAAACACTCTCCCATGGAAGGGAAGGTACTGGAAGTGGTGTGTACAATCCTAACTTTATATTGCTAGGATTAATGACAACACATAATGAACAACCTATAATAAAATTTGACACACTTTCATGCATATAAGGCCAATAAAAATACGTCTGTAGAAGTTCCATATTCTTACTTACAATGAAATGACCAGCAATAAGAGAAGTATGTACCTCTCTTATGATGTTGACTCTTTCTCCTCTTGGAATACAAAGCTTACCAAGATAGTACAACAAGTTATCATTCATGTGATAATCCAATTCTTCTACTTGGTTCCCTTGACTCAAAGTTGCATATACATCTTGAAAATCACTAGTTAAAACATATTTTTCAACATAGATCTCATGCAAAACAGAATTATGCTTAAGAATAGTAGAAACATTAACAATAGGCCTAGAAAGCATGCCAATTTTTTTTTTTATATAGATACCTTTTTTATACCCTAACCAAGTGGAATTTTTGAAGAAAACCCATCCATAAAAAGTGCCTTGATTGCTGCAACTTTGTTTGTGATTGCAAGTATTGCAATGGTAGATGATGAGTGTGAATGATTGTTTCCTTACCCATGAAGTAGTGTTTCCACTTTTTTCACAATTTTCACCAATACATACAATTCCTTGTCATATATAGGATAATTAATCGCTGCACCCTTAAGAGTTTCTGAATGAAAACGTATGGGCTTACCATGTTGCATGATGATTGTGTTATCATTCCCCCCGTTTCCCAAGGCTAAGAATGCAATTGAAGGAGGTAACCTCAAACCAATATTTAGGTATGGTAGCTAGCCCTACCAAAACTAGACAAGGCTCTCTCAATGTCACTTTTACAACCAATGAGATGACTAGATATGTAATGATCTTAGGCTAGGTATAAGCTCATTGAATTAGGGTTTTGTTTTGAGTTTTTGTTGGATAGGAATGACATTCAAGGAACTAGGTCTAGGTTTTAGGTATGATTTCAAAGGTTCAGTTGTAGAGATGATGATGAGGACATGTAGGTATACTTAAGAAAATACTCTAATTTTAATTGTGTATAGGGTTTGAAAAGAGAGAGAGATTCAGAATGAGCATGCTAAATGAATTCATTCATTAGAAGAGTAGAAATACATTTATGAAAATATTATAAAACAAAGCATGAAACGAAAGATTTATTTTCATGGACTCATAAGATCAAAATATAAAAGCATACATGTGATGGCAAGAAAAACCAACATTCAACTTGATGAGGTTACTGAGAAAAAAAAATGCTCATAAGCATACCACTGTAGTCCCAATATTATAGCTGCAACATATCTTTGATTTCGCTGAAAAAGGTTTGTACAACAGATCCACACTGCAAATAACAACTATCCAACCTCTGAAATGACTTCATGTGGAATACTTATAGAAAATATAGTTTATTACACCTAATAGGGTCGAAATATGATCTAAAACACATCATAAATAACCTGCATGAGTCATTACCTAGAATCTAGGGAAGTTAGAAACCACTTCCTCAAATTTAGCTAATAACTTGGAGTTCATGTATCTTGAATTAATTACATCATTCCTCCATACAAATATGCAAAAAAAAAAAATTCCCACTAAAATCCACCTCACGGGACAGCTAAATTTTGAAATTTGGAGATTTTTTAAGTTTACAACTATCCAAGAGAATCCAATGCCAGAAGCGTCGCGCCTCTAACAGAAACATCGTGCCTCCTAGTAGAAGCATCACACCTACTTTGGACATGTTTTTGAGTGCCTTTTAGGTGCCCATTTGAAAATTTTGAAATTAAGCTATGTAGCCCCATGTGTCTTCTTTCCAATGCACCCTAAAAACTGAGAAAACACTGACTATAAGGCCTCCAAAAATCGATTCTCCCAACCTCACTCCATAAGCACCGCACATAGGTAATAAAGGTGGTAGAAGCATGAAAAAAGTGAGGTTTTTTTATTTTTTATTCAAAATAGGAGGGTGAAATGTTGATCTGATTTCATATGCATGATGTAAAGGTGAAAATTCATCCATCCATATAAATTTTGCTTCATTTGTGTGCTCTGAGAAAAAGCATCGATGATTTTGCTAAAGACAAATTTCCAGAATTTTGTAAAATCATCAAAAATGAAAAAAATGCTCAAAAACCTCCAAATTTTCTTCTATGATGCCTTGGAATGAAGGGCTAAATAACCAAGGAGGCCTCATCAAGTAGATCCAAAATTTCCTTCTCCTTAATCTTCATTTGGGTTTATTCAAGCCATTTTCTCAAGTTTTTCACCCTCACCTTGGTGATTTGATTTCTTGTGAAATAGTGCCTTGCCATATGCCTTTGGAGATTGTTGTCTCTCTCTTCCTTCTTCAACAACTTCTCAAGATGAATTTTGACCCTATCAAGCCAAAAATATTTATCTTGTTCAATTTCGGCAACTATTAACTCATCAAAGGTTATATGAGCTGGTGGTGGAGATGACTCTCTTTCTTACTATTTTTTCTTGGTCAATCCTCTTGTTCTTGGCCTCCTAGGATTTGCGTCAACCTTTGTGTATTCTAGGTGGTCAAATTCCACCACTTCCTTTCCTATACCCTTACCTTCCTTAATGCTTGCCTTTGGTTTTCATTGGAGGAGTTGTTTTACCTTCAACTGCATATTCTCTTGTTGTAGGAAGGTAATCAAGAAGTTTTCCTTTGAGAGGATGTCCCTCAACTCTACTCTCTCTACATATTTATCCCTTATGATATCTTCATTTGTCTTGTCGATTCCCTGCTCTTCCATGTCGACCTCCATGGGCGCTTTTTCTTCATGTTGATGCAATGGTGACTCAACCTCATGCATGAGTGGCTCACTATCATGACTAGGTGGCTGATCCAATGTTGGTATTTTTTCAGCTATGGTATCAGGTGCAATTACTCCTTTGATGGTCTTGCGAGAAAAAACCATCCTCTTTCCTTTTTCATAGGTTTGAGTGATCTCAACCCTAGGTGCCTTTGATATATATTCTTGCTTACTTGAAGATCCAACCTCTTTTTGCTGTGTTGGTGCTAATGATGTGTTATGGACGATAGATGGGCTAGTAGGAGGCCTTGTTGCAACTTTCTCCATGAAATTTTCCCAAGAAATATTAATTGCTGAAAGATGATGCAAAACAATAAGCTTGACCAAGCCATGATGAAATAAAACAGGTTGATTATCTTTACCTTTTCTCTATACCTTTTATGTCATCTTGACCAAAATTTTGAAGAAATATTTGGGAAAATTGAGTGGTTGAGTAGCAGTAAAGTGCATCAATAACCTAACATGATACTTGTACAACCTTGAAAATATCCATTCACGTGTAAAATATTTCATGATTAACTTAATAAAAGGGGCATATTTTACAAGTAAATTCCTAAAAGGGAAGAAATGCTGAGGAGAATCCTTGCAAAGAGGTTTCAGGAACAATTTATAGTTTTGAAGGTCCAATTCCATCCCTTTGAACGAGATTTCTCCATGGTTTGGGATACCTGTGGTTGAACAAATGGAATTTTCTGATATGGTAAACTCAATTCCTGCTATGATGGCCTTGTATTTTCTGAATCTAGTGGCAAAAAGGCTTGCCAATTGAGCATGGCATCACACCTTCTTGATCCTCTCACAAAAAATCAAATAACCATTGTTTTCAAAACATCTCTTGGAAAAGGAGAGGCATCAATTTCTTGCAAGGTAGATGGTTCAAACCTAGAATGGTGGCCTCCATTATGAATATTATTTTCTTCCTCCATGAAATTTGTCAACAAGATGAAACCCTAGTTGGATGAGATGGATAAGGAAGGTGTAGAATTAAGAAAACATGGGATGGTGGTAAGGTGGATTTAGGAGCAGAAATGAGGTAGAAATAAGCTAAGTAAAGTTCCCCAAAAAGTTAAGGAGGTAGGGTGACTAATTTTAAATAGTATGGAAGTGAAATTTCTGGAAATGAGTATGAGGAAGGTGGCCAAAAGATCAAAACACAGGAAATTCCTAGTTTTCTGCCAAAATGTAGTGAGAATTAGGGTTTTGATGAAATTGATGAAAAAGAAGGTTCTGAGTGATAAAGAGTGTTAATATATATTTTTTATGGAGGTTACATGAAGGTCTTAAATTTTTAGGGTAGGGTTTAATCAGCTAAAACAAATAAATGATGAAAAATTCCAAAAACATAGTGGGAATGACCTAATGAAAGAAACCACTCTTTTGCTGATGAAATTTGACTTGAGAGAGGTAGGAATGATGTCCAATTAATGTGTAGAATATTTTTGAACCCTTGTGAAAGTGTTTTGAAGCTTTAATGATTGATTTTTAGTTGGAAAACCAAAAGCGTAGTGCTCTCCAAAAACGTAGTGCAACACCTGTGCAAGACACCAAAAGTGTAGTAGGAGGAAATTGGCACAAAAATCTTATTGTTTCTTCAACCCTTGGCAGTTGTGCAGCGTGATGGAGAGAAGTGAGGAGCTATATTTACCATCAAAAGATAAAATGAGTTGAAGAAGTATTTTTTTTTCCTTTTATAACATCATAAAAGCACTGTTTTGTCTTCTAGTGAAAACACAACATTTTGAAGAAATTTCTCTTTTTTGAAACACTTTAATGATGAAATTCACTTTATTTGTTGATAGAAAAATTTCCTTCACTTATTTCCCTATCCATGCTACATACCTATGCAAATGGCTGATATGGTGAAAATGGATTTCTATTCACCTTCTTTCATGACATAAATTGTGGTGACGAAATAAATTAGACCTCGACTCTAACGTAGATGAAGTGTTAGTGAATGACCTCAGACCCTAAATGATAAATGAATTACATGACCTATAAGATGTTGATGACCAAGAATGTACTATTGGGAATATCATTTCAGACCTAGACATATTCAGTGAACAAAATTTTATTTGAAAACTGACTTGAAACATGAAAATTTGACCTAGGACCACTACTAAGCAAAGATGAAAGAGTGCATTTGATCATTGAACATTTGTACACTAACACACTACACCCATGGCATAGTCAATAAAATCAATCTAAATCTCAAATGATTGTCTCAAGTCTGGAAGTGAAAGTACTAGAGCTAAACTAATCTTTTCCTTCAATGCATCAAATTCATTTTGTTGTTTACCTCCCCACTGGAAGACCTACTTCACACTTGTCAATGCATGAAATGGAGTTGCGATAGAAGAGAAGTTAGCAATGAAATTCATCCAATATTGGGATTCTTCAAAAATATTCTTACCTCTGTAACTTTTTTGGGCTTCATCCAATTCAAAATGACATCAACCTTGCAGGGATATATTTTCAATTCACCTCCTCCAACAATATGACCCAAATATACTAAAGAAGTTTTCCAAACTCACACTTTGACATCTTTAAAATAATTGTTCTTTCTTCAAGACACAAAGTACCTTTTTTACATGCATGACATGTTCTTCATGATATTTACTGAAAATAAATATGTAATCTAATTATACTATCACAAAATCATCTATAAATGGCCTCAATACATCATTTGTCACAAACATGAAGGTAGCAGGAGCATTACAAAGACCAAAAGACATAACTAGCCATTCAAAAAAACCTTGTTTTTTTTTTAATGTTGTCTTCCATATGTCACCTTCATTAATTATAATTTGATGATAGCCATTCCTTAAGTCCAACTTGTTGAGATTTTATTTCTTATTTTTAATTAAATCTCGAGGAAAATCTCATGTAGCTGACAACAATAGGATTTGTTGCTACATTAACTCCATCAGTTTCTGATGAGGAGTTAATGCATCCTATATTTGTTGTGAGAGAATTTATGAGTTTGTTTTCATTCACAGCTATAAAATGTAAGCCCGTAGAGGCAAGAGAGCATGATGAGGAATGTGTAGTGAGGAAGAGCTGAGCAGATGAGAAACTCTGCAATTGTATTTTCTCCAGTTGATGAATGAGATTGTCGATGCCCTGTTAGGTGGACGTAGCCCAGATTGGTTGGGTGAACCACGTTAAAATCTGATGTCTTTATGTTTGGTTTTCTGTTGTGTGTGTTAGTTGTTTAATGTTTTCCGTTGTGATAATTCCAACACTTGGTATCAGAGCAGGTTGTATGCCTGTTGCTATATGTAAACTCGATTGAAGAAGCCGCTGCCTGGCAAGAAACGCTGTGTAGCTGGTGAAAAAATCTGCGGCATGAGAGAGATCTGTGAACACAGCGTTAAAACCAGCGTGCAAGACCAGTGAGTGCAGAGTTGAAACCCGATCTGCAACGTGCGACTGTGCATTGGTTCATGTGTTAAAAGTTGTGCGCTGTGCGTTGGATCGTGTGTTTTAACGGCGCAGGTTGGGAGAAATTACTGCAACGGTTGTATGCTAAGTTGCATTGATGATAGAGAGTTTGAAATGGCTGTGAAAACGCTGGTGGCAGCATCAGACTCGGTGAACTTGTGAACGGTGATATGCCATTCCTTAAAATTGTTTTTCATTCAATTATTAATGCAATATTTGTTTTTTTTTTTTAAATATATATGCATAAATCGATTTGGGTGGGAAATTTTTAAAAATCGGTTTTCAATTTAAAAATCGACTTGTTGCTCATGACTTTTAAAATCGATTTATAACTCCATATTTTTAGAGTGCCTTTATTTTAAAATATGGTAACTCCATATTTTATGAATTGTTTTTAAATGGAGTTCATAAGATGGCATTTTATTTAAGAAGTGTATTATATGCCATAAAATCGATTTGAAGGGTTTTTTTAAATAAATCGATTTATTGAAATGCCTTTGTATTTATTTGGCATATGTATTTAAATCAAAGGATTGTAATCTGATTTAAGGCAAAGGCATTTCCTTTTAAATCAATTTGTAATATTAATGCCATTTGCATATGGTATTAAGTGGAAAGGCAAGGTGAAAGGTATATATATATATATTTTAAGGGCATTTTTTATTAAAAAGGGCATTCTTTATTAAAAAGTTGCAATTGGAGGTTGTTTTTTGTGACACAATATGGCAAAAACACAAAGTGCCCAGTTTGAGATCGAGAAGTTCAATGGCAAAAACAACTTTGAGATTTGGAAAGTGAATATGCATGATTTACTTGTGCAACAAGGCGTGGCGAAGGCATTGTTGGGGAAATCCAAACAGCCTTACACCATGACAGATGATGAATGGAGTGACTTGGATGAAAGAGCACTGAGCGGCATTCGACTGTGTTTGGCAGATGATGTTTTGTTTAACATCGTGTCAGAGAAAACTGCTGCTGGTTTGTGGACAAAGCTTGAAAAGCTGTACATGAAAAAATCCTTAACCAATAGGATTCTTCTGAAGTGATAGTTGTATAGCTTGCGCATGAAGGAAGGTACGACGATAACTGATCATCTGAATACCTTTAATACTCTCCTGGTGCAATTAGAAAGTATAGAAGTAAAATTTGAATCAGAAGATAAAGCTGTAACTTTATTATGCTCGTTTCCCGAGTCATGGGATCATTTTTTTACTTCTATAAGTCTTAGTTCATCAGAAACCCTTGAATTTGATGATGTTGTTGGAGCTTTGTTGTCCGAAGAAACAAGGAAGAGGTCAAATTCAGAAACCTCTACATCAGAAGAAATGATGGTTAGAGGTCGTTCTAAAGAAAGACGCTTCAGTAAGCACAACAACTCATGTTCAAAATCGAAAGGGAAGAAGAATAAGGTAAAGTGCTAGTTTTGTGGCAAATCGGGACATTTGAAGAAGGATTGTTGGAAGAGACAACAAACAGAGAAGAAAGGAGACTCTTCGACAGAGAAGAAAGAAGCAAACACGACAGATACAGGTTCGGCATCTATTTCAGGTATGAGTAATGAAGTGTTATCAGTTGGTGTGTCTAATCATGATCAACATTGGTTATTAGATTCTGGTGCGTCAAATCACCTGTGCATTCATAGAGAGTGGTTTAAAACTTAAAAATCAATCAATGATGGAGTTGTTTACATGGGAAATGATGTCTCGTGTAATATTGTGGGAATTGGAAGCATCCAGATTAAAATGTTTGATGGGACAGATAAAATTCTAACTGATGTAAGACATGTACCTGAACTAAGAAAAAACCTCATTTCACTAGGAGTACTAGACACTAATGGATATAAAACCTTTATTAAAGGTGGAGTAATGAAAGTTTATAAAGGAATTTTACTAGTAATGAAAGCAAAGAAGGTTGGAAATCTTTATCAGTTAGAAGGAAGAACACAATCAAATCATGCTTCTACATTATCTGAAAAAGACAGTAATTCTATTCGTTTATGGCATAAAAGGTTGGGCCATATGAGTGAAAGAGGATTAAAAATTGTGTCTGATCGTAAGTTACTTCCTAGTTTAAAATCTTCTAAGTTAGATTTCTGCAAACATTGTCTGTTTGGGAAACAAAGCAAGCAGAAGTTTAAAACTAGAAAACATACTAGTAAGGGAATCCTTGATTATATCCATTCTGATGTTTGGGGTCCATCTCCTACAACCTCATATGGAGGATCGTCATATTTTGTATCTTTTATTGATGATTTCTCTAGAAAAGTGTGGGTCTGCATGTTAAAGAAGAAGTCTGATGTGTTCACAGTTTTCAAACAGTTTAGAGCATTAGTTGAAAACATCACTGGAAGAACCATTAAATGTTTAAGAACTGACAATGGTGGTGAGTTCACTTCAAAGGAATTTGATAATTATTGCAAGGACACTAGGATCGAAAGACATAAAACCACTGTATATACTCCTTAGCAAAACGGAGTTGCTGAACGCATGAACATGACTCTCTTAGAGAGAGCAAGAAGTATGCTTAGTAACGCCAACTTGCAGAAGGAATTGTGGACAGAAGAGGTTTCTACAGCTTGTTACTTGGTAAATCGATCACCATCAACTGCAATAGGATGCAAAATTCCTCGAGAGGTATGGAAAGGTTATCCATGTGATTATTCTAAACTGAAAGTTTTTGGTTGTGATGCATATGCTCTAGTTCCGAAACATTAGCGTTCTAAGTTAGATCCTAAATCAAAAAGATATATATTTGTTGGATATGGTGATGGGACTAAGGGATACAGGTTGTGGGATCCTACTACTCACAAGATCATCATTAACAGAGATATTAAATTTAATGAATCCTCACTTGAAAATCTAGATGTAGATGATGAATTGAAACAGGATAATGAACCTAAGCTTGAACACATTCAGTTTGAAACCAGTTCAGAAACTGATGATAGTCCAGATGAACAAGTTTCAGATTCAGATCATGAACAAGTTTTAGATGCAGATCATGAACGTGTTTTAGATTCTGATCATGAAGAAGTTCCTACAGATAATAATCAGCAAATTGTGGAAGTACCAGAAACATCTTTAAGGAGGTCTACGAGAATCAGACGACTTCCTAAAAGGTATGATGATTATGTTACTTAAGTTGCTTTAACTGCTAATGATGATGAACCTTTGTGCTATCAGGAAGCTATAGAAGGTTCAAACAGTGGTAAGTGGAAAGAGGCTATGAAGGACGAGATGAAGGCGTTAGCGAAGAATGCCACATGGGATCTGGTAGAACTTCCTAAAGACACAAAAACTGTGGGATGTAAGTGGGTTTAAAAATTGAAGAAGGGTGTTGATGATACAGAAGACAGGTACAAAGCGAGGCTGGTCGCAAAAGGTTTTTTCTCAGAAAGCAGGCGTTGAATTTCATGAGATTTTTTCACCAGTTGTGAAAATTGTTTCAATTCAGATTGTGTTAGCATTAGTTGCTTTACTTGATTTAGAATTACAACAACTAGATGTTAAAACTTCATTTTTACATGGAGATTTAGATGAGGAGATTTACATGGAACAACCGGAAGGGTTTGTTCAAAATCGCAACAGGAAATTTGTCTGCAGGCTCAAGAAATCAAAATATGGTCTGAAGCAGTTGCCTCGACAGTGGTACAAGAAATTTGATTCTTTCATGATGATTCAAAATTATATAAGAAGTGAATATGATCATTGTGTTTACTTTAAGAAATTAAGTAATGGCATGTTCATTATCTTAGTGTTGTATGTTGACGATATGCTTTTAGCAAGCAAAAGCATAACATAGATCAACAGGTTAAAGGCTCATATGGCTAGGACGTTTGATATGAAAGATCTAGGAGCAGCAAGACAGATTTTGGGCATGGAGATTTTCAGAGACAGGAGCAATGGTAAGCTATGGCTATCGCAACAGAAGTATGTTGAGAAGATACTCTTGAGGTTTGATATGAACAATGTGAAGCCTGTTTCAGTCCCTTTTGCTTCCCATTTTAAGATTTCTTCAAGTTTATGTCCTAACACTAATGAAGAAAAGGAATATATGTCTCGAATTCCATATGCCAATGTAGTAGGTTGTTTGATGTATGCGATGGTTTGTACTCGACCAGATATTTCACATGCAGTTGGGGTTGTTAGCAAGTATATGGAAAATCCAGGAAAAGAACACTGGTCAGCAGTGAAATGGGTGCTTCGGTATCTGAGAGGCACAAGTGATTATTGTATCACTTATAATAGGAGCAGTGAATATGTTTGTGGATATGCTGATTCTGATTTTGCAGGTGATTTGGATAAGAGAAGGTCAACTTCAGGGTATGTCTTTACTCTTGCAGGTGGAGCTATTAGCTGGATGTCAAAGCTACAGAACATTGTTGATTTATCCACTACAGAAGCAGAATACATAGCTGCTTCACATGCTTGCAAAGAAGCGGTTTGGTTGAAAGGTTTGTTTGGTGAGTTTGGTAGGTTGCAGGACAACATCAAGTTATTTTGTGATAGTCAAAGTGCAATTCACTTGGCTAAAAATCCCGCCTATCATAGTAAATCAAAGCATATACCTATCAAGTACCATTTTGTAACACAGGTTATCACTGAAAGGGGAGTGTCTCTTGAAAAGGTGCATACAAAGGAAAACTGTGCAGACATGTTCACGAAACCAGTTTTGTTAGAGAAGCTACGATGGTGTCTGGCTTCTCTTGGCTTGCAGAAAAGATAAAAATAGTAATGAAATAGGGTATCAGGCTAATTGTTGTCAAGGTGGAGATTGTTGAGATTTTATTTCTTATTTTTAATTAAATCTAGAGGAAAATCTCATGTAGGTGACAACAATAGGATTTTTTGCTACATTAGCTCCATCAGTTTTTGATGAGGAGTTAATGCATCCTATATTTGTTGTGAGAGAATTTATGAGTTTGTTTTCATTCACAACTATAAAATGTAAGCCCGTAGAGGAAAGAGAGCATGATGAGGAATGTGTAGTGAGGAAGAGCTTAGCAGATGAGAAACTCTGCAATTGTATTTTCTCCAGTTGATGAATGAGATTGCCGATGCCCTGTTAGGTGGACATAGCCCAGATTGGTTGGGTGAACCACGTTAAAATCTGTTGTCTTTATGTTTGGTTTTCTGTTGTGTGTTAGTTGTTTAATGTTTTCCGCTGTGATAATTCCAACACAACCTAGTAAAATACATTGCATCTTTCAATTGATCAAGTTAATCATAAATTCTAGGAAGTGGGTAATGGTTCTTTACCGTAATTTTGTTCAATGCACGGAAGTCCACACACATGCACCATGTTCCATTCTTATTTGACACCAACACAATAGGTGACTGTTAGGTCCCTATATCACTAGTATAGTCCCTTATTATTGTTAGTGTAAACCCCTTATTTTTATTAGTGTACCCATTGTAACCCCCATTTTGTTATTATTGTGCCCTTAAATTATTATGGTTAGGTCGGCTAGGATTACATTGTGGCCCACTAGGATTACATTATGGCCCCATGGACTCCTATATATAGAAAGGAGGTTTTGTAAATTGTATCATCCAGGAATTGTTCATTCATGTAATGTATTGGAGGTTGCCCCCTCGAAGTGGCTTATTTCTAAGGCGTTGATATCTCTTTTCTTCTCTTTTTGGAGCTGGTTTCCCAACATTTGGTATCAGAGCTTTGGATTCTAGGGTTTCGCTGCTCCAAACAGGTCATCGTGGCATTTTCGCTATAAATTTTTTTCTACGCAGTTTCAGAATCTGAAAATTTTATGGTGCGAAGCCGAAATCCTGTGGAATATTGTCTAAAAATTTCAGAGCTTGTTTCGCAATATTTTCGGAGATAGGATCTATGGAAGTTAGGTCTTTTTTCAGGCTCCTAAACAGGTCATCGTGGAATTTGCGCTATAATGTTTTTTATATTGAGGTTCAGAATCTGAAATTTTTATGGTGTGAAGCTGAAATCCTAAGGAAACTCGTCCAAAAATTTCAGAGCTTTCAGAACATTTTTGGAGATATAATTTGTGGAAGGTAGTGCTTTTTCAGGCTCCCGAATTTCATCTCAAAAAGGTGATCGTGGGAAAATTTCAATAACTCTCTCTCTGAGCATCAGATTGGAGTGCTGTAAAAATTGGTCGCAATTACACGAACTGTAATTTCTTGGATATCAATTTCAGAGGCGAAGGAAGAAACAGTGACACGTGGAAATTCGTACAAGTTTGCAATACTGAACCAGTCCATAATTAGGTCATTGTGGGAGATTGGACATAACTTTGTCTTGGGGAATCAAAATCAAGTCAGACATATGGCATTCAAAAGAGAATTCAGAGGGCTACTTCAGTGCTGAATTTCAGATATTGAAGAGCAGCAATCAGAGAGATAATACAATTTCAATATCAAGCTCCTCAAAAGCAAGTAAAAGGTGTGTATTTGTTTTCCGAATTGCATAAGTCTTGTTTGAAGAATCAAGTTGAATTGATTTCAAGGGCATATTGTAGAATAGATATCAGTATTGGATTATAAAATGGCCCCTAAAAAGAATTCAACACCCATTAAGCCTTTGGAAATCTCTACTATGACTCATGAAGACGAAGAATGGCAACATGACATATCAAAATTACAAGAGCAAGTGCAACAAATTTCTCTCTTGCAAAGAGAAACAAAAAATGACATGGAAGTTTTGAAGAAAGGCATAGATGGCATGGAATCTAAGATTGATGGCATGGAGGCTGGCATGGAATCTAATATGGATGACATGGAAGCTAAGATAGATGAGAAAATGGAAAACATGAAGTGTTAGTATGAATCCTTTGTCAAAGTGTACGAAAAAGGACCACTTTAGCTACGCATAACTAATAGCCCTAACAACAAAAGTGGCTGCCAATATCTTCAGATCCGCGGTTAGTTAGACATAAAAGAGCTGCAAAAAACCAGATCTATGCATGGAAATACATTAAGCAGAAAAGGTAAGGGTTTGCTCCATATACCAATAGATAAGACAAGAAAAATTTTTGAAAGAATTTTTATATTAATGGGGCACCTGGGAGGAAAAAAAGAAGGCGTATACAATTCTCCTCAGTGGGATGGGTTCTTGGAAGTCCTCAGCACTTCAGATCTAAGATTTCTCTCTCTTGTTGGTGTAGAAAACCCACACAAAGAATGGAACTCAAAGGGAGCTCACACAGCAAATGGCAGAAAATGGTGACCAAGTGTATAGATCCAGAGTGATCTAATAGGCAACAAAAGGTGAAGAATGGTAGGAAAAAACCCTCCTATTTATAACAAAATATTGGGTCATTCTAGATCTTGGTGCATGATTAAAATAATGTTAACCAAATCTAGATCCACCTTTTATGGAATCTTTTATTATATTTGTTGGAGGGAAAAGGTATTTGACTTGGGTCAAATCCCTTGATTAGTCAAAAATAAATAAATAAATGATTTATTTATCTTTTTAAGGAAGTGGTTGGAAGGTAATCAAATAAATAATGATTTATTTAATTATTTAAGGAAGTGGTTGAAAGATAATCAAATAAATAATGATTTATTTAATTATTTGTGGGTGATTTGGTCATATTTAACGAGGAATATTATCTAAATAAGATTTAAATAATTATTCCTAGAAAATAATAAGATAAATGAAGGTTTATCTAATTAATTTATTTGTTTTTGGGTTAAACATGACTGGGAATAATAATTAAATTATGGTTTAATTAATTATTCCATGAGGAAAATCAAACAAATATAGGTTTGTTTAATATTTCCTTTTGGGGTTTTCTGTTTGGACCATAAACAACCTAATAAATGTGGTTTATTAAGTTATTTAACATAGTGAAGGAAATTTTACTTAGGGTAAAATTGGTCTTACATGGTGTACTTGGGTCCATCTAATGATAATAGGTTAGATGACCAAAAAATGGTGTAACATGAAGAATGTTCTAAAAGCAGACATGGAAGGTTTGACAAAGTTGATACAAGAAATGTTTCCTAATGGTGAAAAGATAGTAGAAGAACCTCATGATGAGAACAAAATAAATTTTAATCGTGATTTCCTAAACTCTAATGTTGGCGGGAAGAACCACCATATTCCAAAGATGGATATGAGGAAGTTTGATGGAAAGGATCCTGTAATATGGATACTACAGATGGAGCAATATTTTGATCTCCATAATGTGAAAAACACAGAAAAGGTACGCATTGCAACTTTACATTTAGAAAAAAATACATTTGTATGGTATCGATGGCTTTGCTCTCGTAAAAAAATTGTCACTTGGTCAATTTTTAT
Source organism: Pinus albicaulis (assembly GCA_034641835.2). Classification (NCBI taxonomy): domain Eukaryota; kingdom Viridiplantae; phylum Streptophyta; class Pinopsida; order Pinales; family Pinaceae; genus Pinus; species Pinus albicaulis. Next base: position 77,023,943 of record CM076574.1, on the reverse strand, counting down.
GGAGTAAATGATAGCACATTATGAGGATACAAAGAGCAACACCTTCTTTAGCCAATTGATAAATCTCAAACAAAAGGGTTTAGTGGGGCAGCACATTGAGGACTTCCAAAAATTGAATATAAGGGTAACTGATATTCCAGAGGAACACAAGATTGATCTCTTCATAGGCACTGTAAAGGATAACATCCAACATGAAGTTCATGTTTTGGAACCTGATTCATTGGAGAAGGCATTCAGGTTGGCAAGAAAATTTGAATGTAAAATTATGGCCACAAGGAGGCCTACCACTCAATTCTATAAAGAAGAAAGTGTTGCTACGCCTAGATTTCCACAACCTACAAGGTTGACACCAAAAAAATTGGAAGAAAAGAGAGAAGAATGGCTTTGCTACAGTTGTGATAGAAAATACACTAAAGGTCATAAGTGTGTTGAAAAGAAATTATTTTACATAGATTGTGAAGAAGAAGAAGAAAATGAAAAAGAAGAGGATATACACCAGGAACTGGCCCTAGAAGAGGAAGAAATGAATCCGACCATATCATGTAATGCACTGGCATAAATTACTACTCCTCAAACTCTCAAGATAGAAGGAAAAATCAAGAAGAAAAAGGTAATATTGTCGATTGATTCAGGTAGCACCCATAATTTTATTCACTGTAAGGTAGCCAGGGAATTAAATTGTTTCCTATACCCAGCACCAGAATGTCAAGTGATGGTTGAAAAGGGAGGAACTATAAATTGCTCTAGGAAATGCCATAATATCAAGCTAACCATGGGGGAATATGTATTGACTAGTCCAATGCTTTCCATTCCTATGGGAGGTGTTGATGTTGTACTAGGAGTACAATGGTTACAATCTTTGGGGACAGTAGCTTTTAATTTTCAAGAAATTTTCTTCAATTTTTTTTCAGAAGGAAAGGAAGTTGAATTATGAGGTATTGCAGGGAAGCTGGGAAGGATAATAAGCTCTAATGTCATGACAAAGCTTCTAAAGAAAGAACAACGAGGCATAATTTCACAATTATGCTCACTAGAAGTTCCAACATCAAAATCATCTATTCTTTCAGATCTCCAACAAGTCTTGGACAATCATTCCAAGTTGTTTGAAACTCCCAAAGGACTCCCACCTATTCATGATCATGATCATGCTATTCACTTGATTCCAGGAAGTGTTCCTCTAAACATCAGACCTTATAGATATCCTTACGTCCAAAAGAGCGAAATTGAACGTATGATTGCAAAAATGTTAGAGGCGGCTATAATTCAACCTAGTCAAAGTTCTTTCTTTGCTCTTGTAGTATTGGTACACGAGAAGGATAGATCATGGTGAATGTGTCTAGATTATAGGAAGCTCAATAAGCTCACCATTAAAGATAAATTTCCCATTCCTATGATTGATGAATTATTGGATGAATTACATGGAGAAATTTATTTTACCAAGTTGGATATTCGTTTAGGATATCATCAAATTAGAATGAAGACTGAAGATATTCCAAAAACAACATTTCAAACTCATGAGGGTCATTATGAATTTTTGGTCATGCCTTTTGGCCTTACCAATGCACCTTCTACATTTCAAGGGTTGATGAATTCCATTTTCAAACCCTTCCTTAGAAAATTTGTGCTAGTATTTTTTGATGATATACTAATCTACAACGGGTCTTGGAAGGATCATGTTGAACATGTTGACAGGGTGCTCAAACTATTGCAGGAGAAACAATTATATGCAAAAACATCCAAATGTTTCTTTGGAGTACAAGAGGTGGAATATCTTGGTCATATTGTATCTCACGAGGGTGTTAAAGTAGACCCTAACAAAATTAAAGCCATTAAGGAATGGAAAGTCCCCACAACCATAAAGCAGTTGCGAGGATTTCTCGGGTTAACAGGGTATTATCGCAAGTTTGTTAAGAATTATGGGAGAATAGCAGCACCTCTAACAATATTATTGAATAAAGATGCATTTTCATGGACTCCTGAAGCAACTAAGGCCTTTGAACATCTTAAAGAGGCAATGTGCCTAGCACCGGTCTTAGCTACGCCAGACTTCACAAAAACCTTTATTGTGGAATGTGATGCCTCAGGAAATGGAACTGGTGCAGTTTTAATGCAGGAAGGAAGACCCATTGCTTTTGAAAGTCGTCCAATCAAAGGAAAGTATTTACAGAAACCTATTTATGAGAAGGAAATGTTAGCAATACTGCATGCACTAAAGAAATGGAGAACTTACCTAATGGGAAGACACTTCAAGGTAAAAACTGATCATGATAGTCTTAAACACTTTTTGGAATAAAGACTATCTTCAGAAGAGCAGCAAAAATGGGTCACAAAGATGTTGGGTTATGACTTTGAAATAATCTACAAAAAAGGAAAGCTTAATGTTGTTGCGGATGCACTCTCAAGAAAGAATGAAGAGGTGGAAGCATTGCTTTGTGCCATTTCTATTATCCAACCAGATTGGATAACTGAAGCAAGAGATGAATGGAAGAAGGAAAAAGATGTGTCGACACTCATTCAAAAGTTGCAGCAAGATCCTAGTCCATATGATACATTTAGTTGGAAAAATGATTCCTTATGGTACAAAGATCGCTTATATCTTTGTAAGAATTCCCAACTAAAACAAAATATTCTTCTGGAATTACACACTTATCCTTTAGGAGGACACTCGGGATTTTTAAAAACTTACCACAGGGTGAAGAAAGAATTTTTTTGGGATGGCCTTAAATATGATATTCAAAATTTTGTGACGGAATGCTTGGTTTTCCAACAGAATAAAGTTGAGACAATTAAGACCCTGGAACTTCTACAACCTTTATCCATTCCAAGTCAATGTTGGGAGGAGATTTCAATGGATTTTATCATAGGCTTACCTAAGTCTGAAGGAAAGAATGTCATCATGGTGGTAGTTGATAGACTTACCAAGTATGCACACTTTTGTGCATTATCTCATCCATTTAAAGCAAGTACAGTTGCTACTACATTTATGGACAGAATTCAAAAGCTACATGGAAGCCCAATGGTTATTGTGAGTGACAGAGATCCCATTTTTACTGGAAATTTTTGGACGGAGTTATTTTCTTGTTTGGGTACTCAATTAGATCATAGCTCATCTTATCATCCTCAATCTAATTTCCAAACTGAGATAGTAAATAAATGTTTGGAAGGATATCTTCATTGTTTTGTATCTGATAAACAAACACAATGGGTCAAGTGGTTACCTCTCGCTGAATGGTGGTATAACACTTCCTTCCATACTGTAGCAAAAATGACCCCATTTATGGCACTTTATGGATATCATACACCATCCATCACATCATATTTAAGAGAAAATTCGAAGGTTCAAGCAGTGGAAGATCACATCGAGCATCAACAAGAAGTTCTCCAACTCTTAAAGGATAACCTGAATTTGGCACAAAATCGAATGAAACAACAGGCAGATCAACATCGCAGCGAGAGAAGTTTTGATGTAGGAGATTGGGTATTTTTACGGCTGTAACCATACAAACAAATGTCCCTCAAGCAAGCTAAGAAGGATAATAAATTATCACCAAAGTACTATGGTCCTTACAAGGTGTTGCAAAAGATTGGTACTATGGCATACAAATTGGAGCTTCCTGCTTCTTCACGAGTGCATCCGATTTTCCATGTTTCATGCTTAAAGAAGGTTATAGGTGAAAATCTTCCAGTTCAAACAATATTGCCAGAACTTGATGAGGAAGGAAAAATCATATTGGAACCTGAAGCAGTCACGGAAACAAGAACTCGACGGCTACGGAATCGATCAATTTCAGAGTATCTCATCAAGTGGAAGAACTTACCCACTGAAGATTCTACATGGGAGGATGAGAATTTTATACAGAAGCACCTGGAGCTACTCAAGTGTTGAGGAAAACACTTTTTTTGAAGGAGAGGGGCATGTTAGGTCCCTATATCACTAGTATAGTCCCTTATTATTGTTAGTGTAAACCCCTTATTGTTATTATTGTACCCTTTTAACCCCCATTTTGTTATTATTGTGCCCTTAAATTATTATGGTTAGGTCGGCTAGGATTACATTGTGGCCCACTAGGATTACATTATGGCCCCATGGACTCCTATATATAGAAAGGAGGTTTTGTAAATTGTATCATCCAAGAATTTTTCATTCATGTAATGTATTGGAGGTTTTCCCCTCGAAGTGGCTTATTTCTAAGGCATTGATATCTCTTTTCTTCTCTTTTTGGAGCTGGTTTCCCAATAGTGACCCACATGCCGAAGTACTTGGTCTGATGATCCCTTTGTCCAACAAATATTGAATTTTATTTTTAATTTCTGCACTTTCCATCACTGACATCCTCTACATGTCGATGTTAGGAAGAGGAAAATCTTACTGTAATTGTATTTCATGTTGGATTCCCCTCTTGGGAGGAAAATATTTTGGCTCTTGAAACATCTCATCATATTGGTTAACAATCTCAACCAAATCATATTTTAATCTTGAATGACAACCTTGAAAATCTTCATTCTGAACATTATTGTTTTGTTTGACCATTAAAAGCACAAAATCCTTGCTAGAGTTAATGAGTATCTTCATTTGTTTGGCATTTACAAGTCAAATATTTAGTTTTTGTCGATGTGCTCTAACAATATATTCAATACCATATTTGAAAAAGTGATATCTTTTTTCATGGCGATGAAAAATAACTTTCCTATCATATAAATATGGGCTTCCCAAAACAATTTCGGAAATATCAATTGGAACTACATCAAGTTCAACTTCAACAATAAAGTTTGATGTAATTGAAAATCTAAGTATGAATTTCCTTGTAAATTGTAAGTTTTCATTTTTGCATATCCAAACTAAAGGATAAGGTCATGGATGAGGAATGGTCTCTAAATTTAGCTTCTTGAATAAGTCTTCAGAAATCAAATTTTCTTGTGAACCACTATTAAATAGTGTATCAATTTTGGTATGCTTTGAAATAACCCGAATATGGAAAAGTTCAATTCTTGTTTTCTCATCTTGAGTATCATTAGGAAAATTTGAAGAGATACTGCTTGCTATTCCCTTACCTTTTATTCCCAATATTGTAGTCTTTAACTCATCTCCCTTTGTTTTTAAACTTCTTTGGTTTCATCTCAGGATGGAGCTTCCAACGATGAGCTTCATCATGACCCTGTTTGGAACAATGTTTGAATGTTAATTTTTCTCCTTCCTTCTTGAAAGATGCATTATTATTTCCTTTCCCTTTGAACTTACTCTTACCCTTGTCTCCACTTGTAAATGGCTTCTTGATACCCTCTTGTGAAATGTTTTTCCCTCTTGCTTCAAGATGTGTTGCTTGAACACAAACCTCATATAAACTTGTAGGTTTAAACATAAGGATAATATGCCTAGAATAACTGTAAACCCCCAATTTATTTCAACAAAGTGTCTAGTGATTGCAAGTCCACACCTAGTATCAAAGCCTTCTTCTAAACTCTTGGGTGTAACTTTGCACACTTTGACCCTTTAGTTGTTTAAAATTCTGCTAATCCATAATAGGTTTCTTTATATAATCTAATGGATAAAATTTTCTTCTAAGTGTAGCAATATAATCTATCCAAAATTTTGAGACCTTACCATAATTTTTAATATCCTCTTATGTTTTGGCTTCCCACCAAATCAAAGTAGAACTTTCCAACCTTAATGAAGGCAACTAAATCTTTGTTTCATCATCTTTGATGTTTTGAATCTTGCAATAAACTTCAATTTGAATAACCCAATTATCATTTCTTTTAGCATTCACTTCACAATTATGCATAGGAAGTTTGAATTTGATATCAATTTTTAATAAGGGAGTTTTACCATGAAACCTTGGGGTATGTGGATGTGTTTGAGTAACAGTGGCTGTGGAAGAGAAGAAGCTGAAGGTGAATATGGAGGTGAATATTAAGGTGGAGAAGAGGGTGGTTTATCATCTCCTCCTTTCCCTCTAGAAGAACCCTCTCCTTTTGAAGGCTTGGAAATTCACCCTATAATCTTGAATTTCTCTCTTCATAGAGAACCTTCACCATTTCAGTCATTCCAAAGAAATATTTTTTGAAAGTCTTCTCTTCCATTGACATATTATCAGCTACTCCTTCATGAGACATGCTTATTGAAGCTTCAAGTACAACTTGAGGTGACACTTGTGGTGGATATTGAGACAAATTGGCTCTCCTTGGCCTTGTCCAAAATTGAGAACCTGCACCCACAAGATTTACTTCTCCTCTCTTGAGCTTCAACTTTGTAAGCATCATAAACACTTGCAAACAATTAAATCCCCACAACAACAAAGAAAAACTAGGGTCTGATACCAAACTTGATCTGTATGAGATCTTAATGTAAATGTGCTTGAGGTTGTATAAATTACAAGTGTTAAAAATTGTGTTTTTGTGAGATTTAAGTTAAATTTTTACACACATAAAGCTTGAATTAAACTCTGGAACAACAGAAAATAGTAGACAAATACACCATAAAAATAACCTCAACACAACAAGTGATGAAGGAGTTGACCCCTCTTGGGCTATGTCTCCTGGTCCAACTTCTAATTGCTTGGCTGATACAGGAGCATCATGATTCCAAAATTTTGTACATTTAGTAGAATCTAGGGGGTCTTATATTTCAAGGGAGTTGGTTTTCTAAAGTATTGAATTAATGTAATTTTCAATGTTTTGAGTGATTTTATGTGAAACATTTAGAATAGGATTTAATTAGATACAGTGAGGCATATTTGTAAATCTTCTAGAATGTAGGAGAACATGAGAGATTTAGTATAGTTGAGATTTCAAAGGGATTGTGAATCCTAGAGTTAAGGAATTAGTTGATGATTTTATGGATTTGAAAGGATCATAGGATTTAGTTGAGTAACCTGTGGATTTGAACCAGAATTGGTTACATAACCTTTTGTATAAATTTGTAAGCCTAAAAGGCATAAAGGACAATGAATGATTCTTAGATAGGGGATTTGATTGTAAGCCTACGGGCATATTTAGATATAGAGAGAGGGATGAGAAAAGGCCACTGATAAAGAAAATCATGCCGAGAAAAGGTCTCATTAATATAATTATTTGTTTGTAAATATACAAATAAATTTCGAATTTATGTGGAGTGCGGAGCGTTAATAAATTACAAACTTTGTGATTTTTCTTTTATGTGATGAGTGATCCGTAAAATAAGAAATATGATTTTTGTATGATACATTAATGATTACTTGAATTTTTATGAGTGTATAAGTGTGTAGAATCTTCCGGATTTATCGCATCCATTTTTGTTAGAAACGTTTCGAACCAATCCTTTGTGGTTCATCATCAGGATAGATCAATGAATTTTGTCAGATCTAATCATCGAGTATAAATGAAGGAGAATGAAAATGAATGGATGGAAACTGGGAGGCCAACCTTTAATGATGGAGGAAAGGAAATTATTAAAATTATTATTTTAATTAATTAATATATTTTTAATTTAAATAAATAATTAATATCTAAAAATTAATAAATTATTTAAATTTCACAACTGTATTATTGTTTTAACTAATAATATATATATATATATATATATATAAGATAGTTTGTTACTTATTGATGGTTTTAAAAAAAAAAAATGTTATTAACTATATTAATTTATGTAAATTAGCCTTGAGATGAATGTTTTTAGTATTAATAATTTTAATTTAAAATAATAATTATTAAACAATATTGATTGTATCAATTATATTTTTGAGGTTTAATAATGATATTTTAATACAAGTTTAATAAATATTGGGGATGTAGGTCAATATAATAAATTTTAATTCTTATGGATTCAGAAATTGGGGTTAATAGTATTTAAAAGTTAATGATTACTAAATTTTGAATTAACATTGATAATTATTAATTAAGATGAACAATACTAAATGAGATTAATAGATTATATAATTAAGGGGAAATGAGTGAATGAAAAGAGCGGGGGGGAGAAGTATTAATAGAAATAATGAGAGACAAGGTTGAGGACCATGATAGAGGTATAGAGAAATGAATAAGTTAGAGGAGGAAAATGTAAAGATAGTGAATGAGAGAAATGAGATGCAAGGGGGGACTAATTTTAGGGAGGAATTGGGGTTTATAATAGGAATCCAATTGTCGCTTGTTTTCCATCCATCATCACGGTTGAGGTTGTTAGGGTGTTTTCCAATTTCGATGGCTTCCCTAAATTTCCTATGGTGATAATGGTCAATTTTAGCCACAACCTGAGAGTCTTCAATAAAAATGTGATGATTTGTTTTGCTCGGCTAGGGTTGATGTTTTGGAGCGGTTATGTTTTATGTCTGCAACATGTTCTTCAATCCGATTCATGATTGATCGACCAGTTTCACCAATGTAGGGTTTTCCACATGAACAAAGAATTAAATAAAATCCTTTGTGGCATCTGGGATCAATGGGATATTTGATAGATTTGAGACATATGTTGATGGTGTTCACATGTTTGAAGGTTGTTTTAATGTTATTCTTTCTTAAAATGTAAGAAATTTTGTTAGTGGTGCCTAATATATAGTGGAGGTGAACTTTTCTGGCTATATTTTCCAAATTTTGCTTATTTTTAGGGCCATTCTCTGGGTTTTTGAAGGCTTTGATTCCTTGGTTTCTTTTGTATCCATTATTTTCAAATGTCCCCAGGAGATGGTTTTTCTCTTGTTCAAAATGATCATGAACAAAGATGTGCATAGCTCTGGTTGCTAAGGTATTGAGGACCCCAAGTTTCTACGTAGGATGATGGTGAGAGTTGGCATGAAGTTATTGCTCAGTGTGGGTTTTCTTTTGATAGAATTGGTGTGATATGGAGCCATCAATGTTTTTTCTGATAAGGATTTCAAGAAAGGGAAGGATTCCATTTTCTTCCACCTCCATGGTAAACTTGATGAACTCAGAAAGACTATTCAAGTGTTTTAAGAAAATATCTAGATTTTCCTTTCCATGTGGCCAAATGATGAAGGTGTCATCCACGTATATTTTCCAAAGTTTAGGCTTTATAGGGGAGGATTCAATGGCTTTCTCTTAAAATCCTTCCATGAAAATATTGGCAATGATGGGCGAAAGAGGTGATCCGATGGCAACCCCGCAATTTTGTTCATAAATTTCACCTTTAAAACTGAAGAAGGTAGATATGAGACAAATTTATGTTAATTTGGCTGTGTGTGAATCAATGATATTTTGAACCACATTTATGGCTTCATCGATGGGAATATTAGTGTAAAAATATTTGACATTGAAGCTAATTAAGATATCATTTTTATCTAGATTTAACTCTTTGATTTCATTGATGAAATGAGAGGAGTCCTTGAAAAATGATTTAGTGTTACCAATGAGAGGCTTAATTTTATTAGCAAGATGTTTAGCGATATGGTAAGTTGGTCCTCCAATGGTGTTGGCAATGGGTCTAATCGGGATCTCTTCCTTGTGTATCTTAGGGGCTCCATATATACAAGGAGTGTAGGGGTTATTTTCAATAAGATTTTTAATGTTCTGTTCATTGCCAGTTTTAATTAAGTTCTGAATATTCTTAGAGATTCTTTTTATAGGGTTCTTTTTTAATTTGATGTAGCACCCTGAGTTGTTAAGGTGGTCTAGCATCTTATTATTATAATCATTCGTGTTCACGATGATAGTTGATTGTTAAGGTGGTCTAGCATTTTATTATTATAATCATTCCTGTTCTTTCTAAATGAAAAGGATTTACTGTGGAAGAACTGAGTATAATCATGAGTGATTCCAGTTCTGGAGAAATTTGCTATGAGAGAAGCTAATTGGAGAGAATGAGTGAAATTAAAACTGTTGTGCAAGTCGAAGAGGAGTAAATTATGAATTTTAGATTAAGAACAATGTGCAGAGGTGTTGCAGTAACCGAAATCATTCTGTGAATGATTAGATAACCATAATAAATCTCAGGATGGTTTTAACACCGTGGAGAAATATGGAGTCATATGATTTCATTGAATGAACTATCTAAGGGAGTAGTGTGGAGAAGATGGAGTTGTAGAGCGGTGACAGTCGAAGAAACAGAGAAATTGATTAAGGCAGAAAACCTTTAGAATATTTACAAAGGAGGCGATCATACGTCGAGGATTAAATCACAGAATTGAAGTGAGAGATGGACGGACCAGATTACATCGCAAAGTTAAGTTTGAAAATTTGCGAAGTGGACATGTTTCGGGCGGAGGATGCAAGTGCATACCGCACATCAGCAGTTTTAGTGTTTATTGTTAACGACATTGAAAGGTAAATTAGTTAAGTTACGATGCTATAAGTTGAGAAAATTACGAAGTGGACACATGTCAAGCGGAGAGTTCAATCGCATATCGCACATCGACGATTTTAGATTTTATTGTTTAAACATCACATGGTAAGTTGTTTTGAATGGGATGTGATACAAACGAGTGATGGTGGTCTAAGACGGTATAGTGAGACTGTTGGAGCTGGCATAGACCAACGGTGGAGATTCCATCGTAGTTCCAGAGATATTTCGCATCGGCGTTGGGATTGTCTAGTTGTTAAAGTAATTTGTTATGGGTTGCGATCTGCTAAGTTATATAAGTTGCGAAGTGTGATTTTCTTTGATTGGTCAGGTCATGTGTGGGCCCATAAACCACAAGTCCGCGGGGTTTGTATAAAGTTGCAGCCGTGTATACGATAAGGTAATGTGAAGGGGTGGCCAATACATAAAGATAAAAAAAGTATTATATGGTTATATGAGTTATAAAACCGAGAGTCACTTATTTTTAAGCTTCCACGTGCATATGATTAAAATATGAAAACTTAAGGTTAATGGAGGTAATGTGGGGTTAATTCCACTAACCCTGCATCTTTGGGTATTTGTGGCCTTATGGTTGCATCATTTGGTATCAGAGCGAGTAAAATCTCTTTTGGGAGAAAGTTGGAGTAGGTATGTTCTTCGAAGGAGAAATCAGGAAAATAAGAGTTCTTTGAATAAAACATAACAAGAAGAGTTTTCAGAAATCAGAGGTGCAACAAAAGTGAAGAGAAGAATCAGATCTGAATCTGATTAAGGTAAAAAAATAAAATGATTTTCTTATTGATTTTAAAATTGGTGATTGATAAATTGATTTTTGACAGAATGGTAAAGAGGTAGAAGAAAATTCTACTTTGGGAGAAAGTATATCAGATTATTGAAAGAAAAAATTGAGAAAATCATTTATGAAGGGATAGTGACAGCTAAAAATAGTAAAGGTAAAGGAAACATACATAAAAGAGAAACTGCAACATCAACATGTGTTCAGAAAATTGGACAGTGAGGAATGGTCTTCATGTTTTTAGTTAATTACTGATGAATTATTGATTGAAAGAAATTATATGAAGATGTTTGATGATGGTAGCCAAGAACAAGCAAAGTTTTTGATGATTATCACAATGAATCTATCCAACTAGAGGTTGGAAGAAAGGAGAGAGGTGACTAAGTGCAGAAGCCAGAGGAGTAGCAAAGCTCTAGAAGGTTCAAGAGAGTGAAACAAGAGATATAATACCTAGGGAGAGATCAAGCTCAGAGAGGAAGCTTGATAGGGTATGGAGTAGCAAGAGGATATTGCTACAAGAGAAGGCTATGTTGTACATCACCAATCGAGCATGGATGAGCTCATTAGGAATATGGCCATGGATGGTCATAGAAGAGGTTCTAGAGAATTCCATAAAGGTAATATGAGTAATGAGGAGCGAGAGATAAATCTTGTAGTGATGAGAGTACAGTTGGAAGTACTATAGGGATGGATACAAGAGAAAGAGAATGAATACCAAAGACATCGATGGAGAATGAGGAAACGGGTTAGATGGAACCTATTGCAAAAATAATGGAATGTAAAACTGATAAACGAGTTAAGAGAACTTGAGAAGAGACATATTGACTTGTTGGGGAAGGAGAGACTCAAAGGAATTGAGTCACAACAAAAAAGATCTACTGAAAACCAAAAAGTACGTTGTGAAATAATGGTGCTTGAAGCATCAAACAAAACCGAAAGGTCTTGTATTTTTAAAACTAATTATTTGTGTATGATTGCAAGTACATCATAGGATGACGAACAAACTTTAGATTTTTTTAAGAAGAAGGAGCAGAATCTGCAATCTGTTCAGATTAAGATTGAGATAGCAAGATCTCAGAAACGAAAGGAGATAGAGAGGTCTCATGGAAATGTGCAGAAGAATATTGAATATGGTAACAATGAAGATTGGAATGGAAGATATGAGTTAAGACATGGAGATAAAAATCCTCAGGTAAGAGAATTGAATTATATGTTTAATGGTTTGAGTGAGGAATATGTGAACTGTCATCTTAAAGAGAATGAAATTGTGACAATAGATGACCATAACAAAGATCCAGAAGGATATTATGGTCAAATATAAATTCTTTGTGAACTGAAGGAGATTGGAATGATTATCTTTCATTCTATAATGATGAAGAGGAAGAGGTGAGACTGTATGAAAGTCTCAAGATTTCAGAAGAGAACTTGGACCAACATACTGATGTGCTGACAAAGGAGTTAGAGGAAGGCTCAAAGCAGCATACTGATATGTTGCCAGAGGAGGAAGAGGCACTGAGGCCTTATATTTTTAATTCATGTGTTAATGTAAGTTATGCAGGTGAAAGAGGACATCAAATGGAAACTGGCAAGGAACCTAATGAAGAAGAAACTATGTTAGCTGAAAACATAGTGAACAATCATCATTACATCATGATGATAGGCACAATGGACATAACCATGGAATCTATTGAGATGACAAATAAAAAGGAACAATTACTGAATATTGTTCAAAAGAAATAAGAAGTCTACAATGAAGATGAAATTAAAAAGCATGATGAGGAAAAGGTATTTATTGTGCCTAATGAGATTGGAAATTTTAGGCATGATGATTTAGACATGTGTGTATATTTAGCAGAGGGATAAGGGCCATCTAATGATTGGTCAAAAACAAGTGAAGGTATTGAAAACTCTGTAAAGTTTCCAAATTCTACTCCAATTGAAATTGTTGAGCTATATAGAAAGTTATACCTTCAAAGAAGAAAGTTGGAAAAGCAGAGGATATACACTCAGGATGAATTGCTGAAGAAGGAAGACAAAGAATTTGTCAAGAATGAAAATCACGAAGAAGAGGGTAAGGATGTAAGGATGTTAGTAAGAAGCCAACAACTTCAAAGTGAAGGTAACAAAAAACAGTTTGAAGATGAATGGATAAAGTGCAGCAACAAGAGGCAGAGTGATTACTAGTCAGAAGAAAAACTGGACATGGAGATTGAAAGAATAAGAAGGTTGATGATGAAAGTGTCTTAGAAGAAGATATAAAAAAGAAATAAAAGTAGTAGAAATAAGAGAAATACATCAACAGACTATGAGAGCATAGCCAGTGGGGCAATGCAACATAAAGTATGGAGACCTGGAGAACAACAACAAACAACAATAAATGCAACCAAAGTCAGGCTACAGAACAAAGTCTGGGATCTAGGAGGAATTCTATCAGCATTGAAGACACATGATCTGGAGATCATGATTATTTTCTACCTTGGGAGTCTGATGCAGGAGAATCATGGTTCCAAAATTTTGTACATTTAGTAGAATCTAGGGGGTCTTATATTTCAAGGGAGTTGGTTTTCTAAAGTATTTAATTAATGTAATTTTCAATGTTTTGAGTGATTTAATGTGAGACATTTAGAATAATATTTAACTAAATATTGCGAGGCATAGTTGTAAATGTTCTTGAATGTAGGAGAACATGAGAGATTTAGGATAGTTGAGATTTCAAAGGGATTGTGAATCCTAGACTTAAGGAATTAGTTGATGATTTTATGGATTTGAGAGGATCCTTAGGATTTAGTTGTGTAACCTATGGATCTGAACCAGAATTGGTTACAAAACCTTTTGTATAAATTTTTAAGCCTCAAAGGCATAAAGGACAATGAATGATTCTTAGATAGGGGATTTTTTTGTAAGCCTACGAGCATAGTTAGATATAGAGAGAGGGGTGAGAAAAGGCCACTGATAACTAAAATCAGGCAGAGAGAAGGTCTCATTACTGTAATTATTTTTTTGTAATTATACAAATCAATTTTGAGTTTATGTGGAGTGCAAAGTGTTAATAAATTACAAACTTTGTGATTGTTCTTTTATGTGATAAGTGATCCGTAAAAGAAGAAATCTTATTTCTATATGATACATTACCGATTACTTGAATTTTGATGAGTGTATAAGCCTTTCTGAGTGAAAAGGATTTACAGAGGAAGAATTGAGTAGAATCACGAGTGATTCCAGTTCTGTAGCAATTGGCTGTGAGAGAAGATAATTGGAGAGAATGAGTGCAATTAAAACTATTGTGCAGGTCGAAGATGAATACATTATGAATTATGGATTGAGAACAGTGTGTAGAGATGTTGCAGCAACCGAAATCATTCTGTGAATGATTGGATAACCAGAATAAAGCTCAGGAGGTTTTTAATACTGTGGAGAAAGATGGAGTCGCATGAGTTCATTGAATGAACTATCACAGGGAGTAGCGTGGAGAATATGGAGCTCTAGAGTAGTGACAGCCGAAGAAACAGAGAAATTGACTAAGGCAGAAAACCTTTAGAATATTTCCAAAGGAGGCGATAAGACAGTGAGGATTAAATCAGAGAATTAAAGTGAGAGATGGACGAACCAGATTACATCACAAAGTTAAGTTTTAAAAGTTGTGAAGTGGAGATGTGTCGAGTGTAGGATGTAAGCACATATCGCACATCGACAATTTTAATTTTTATTGTTAACAACATCATAAGGTAAATTATTTAAGTTGCTATGTGGTAAGTTGAGAAAATTGTGAAGTGGAAACATGTTTGGAAAAGAGTTCAACCGCATATCGCACATTAGCGATTTTAGAGTTTATTGTTTAAACATTGCATGGTAAGTTGTTTTGATTGCGATGTGATACAAATGGGAGATGGTAGTGTGATACGGTACAGTGGGATCATTGGATTTGGCATAGACCAACGATGGAGATTACATTGCAGTTCCAAAGAGATTTCGCATCGGCGTTGGGATTATTTAGTTGTTAAATTTATTTGTTATGAGTTGCGATCTGCTAAGTTATATAAGTTGCGAAGTGAGTTTCGCTGTGATTTTTCAGGTTGTGTGTGGGCCTATAAACCATAGGTCCATAGGGTTTGTATAAAGTTGCAACCGTGTATGCGATAAGGTAATGTGAAGGGGTGGCAAATGCATAAAGGTAAAAAATTTATTATATGGTTATATGAGTTATAAACCTGAGAGCCACTTATTGTTAAGCTTCTACATGCATATGATTAAAAGATAAACTTTTAAGGTTAATGGAGGTAATGTGGGGTTAATTCTGCTAACCTTGCATCTTTGGGTATTTGTGGGCTTATGGTTGCATCATTGGATCTATATCATTATGCTCAAAAATGGTGATTACATTAGTTTATAGTGCTCCAATGGCTTTGAAACATGTTCCATTAGCTTCAGAATTGTCAAAAATGCATGTATAGCCTATTTCTACTAAAAAATTAGTCAAAAACCGAAAAAGTTATGAGTTTCCTAGATTTGTTGCTAGTCGCTCTACAAATTCCACAAATTCCTAGAAATTCGCCCTAAATTGCGCTAATGGAGCAACAATTTGGCGGATTTTCGGCGCAAAATTGTGGGACCCTTAAAAATTGTGCCAAGGCCTTAAACCCGAATTTTTAAATCATATTATATTGGTTGAAAATATTTTTTCAAATAAAAAATTGGTAGGGCCATACCTCCATGCCCTTGGTATCGCACCATTGGTCATATGGTTAAATATGGGGGGCCTGGGCTAAGCCTGGGCCCCTTACCCGAATTCTCCTACTGCTTAACCTTTAACAAAAAATTTGTGGCTATGGTTTAATAAAGAGTTTGGTAGCTTGACCGGTAGGCTCTGCGTTGTTTGCAATTTGGTCTTGATGTCGACTCCTGTGGAGGTAATTAAGACCTTAAACAAAATTTTTGGTGGCTCCCAAACTGCCACGTGGTGACCTCTGGTTGGGCCACGTGGCAGCCTGTGGTTGGCCACCAACCACCCAATAAAAAAATGCCAAACCAGCACCAATATAATTTGGAAAAGTGGCATGACCATATTGGTCCAATGATCCCAGTCAACCATACCCAGTTAGCTGTACGGATTACTGATTGGGCATCTTGCACAATATTTGCCAAATTTTTCCTATTTTGGAAAAAAAATAGAACTCGTTTCTGGGAGCATACGGTGTTGTTTTTATGCAAAACAAGTTGCACTGGATTCAGAACGATGAGATATACGTAGCCAGTTAGGTTCCACACCATTCCGAAAACTTTCATTTTTGAGCATATTTTTGAGCACCTAGTCACTCCTCCTAGTGGAAGCTTTTGGATCCCAAAATATCACTTTCAGTTACTTGGTTAATGAGGGTATAGTTCCCTCATCTTTCCAATCTCGATCCATTTGGCTTTGCTTGGATTTGTTCCTTTGAGCCCCACATGAAGCTACTCCACATTCCCTAGTTTTGAAGACCTTATTCTTCTTTCCATAATGGTGTCTTGATATAGTTCACCAAGGTATTTAGGAGAAAAATCCTCAATGGAAGGAATATGAACATTTCCTCCTTGATATTCAATTAAAGGAGGCTCATACAAACTTAAGTTATCAACATTAAAAACAACATAAATTTTCATATATGAATTCAAATCCAACTAGAAGGCATTACCACTGGTATTTTCTAAAATTATGAATGGACCATATTGAATTGGTTTTAGTTTTTTACCTTCTCATTGAAGGATTTCTTTGCTAATGTGAAGCCAAAATTCATCACCGACTTGGAAATTGTGATCTACATGATGCTTATCGTGCCTAATTTTGTACTTGACTTGGCTTCTTTCTAGTTGTTCTTTAACTGTTTGATGTATCGATTGGATTTGTTCAATGAACCTTTTAGCTTTGTCTATGTCACTATGACCATAAATAGAAATATCATTTCCAAAAATGAAATCCAAAGGAGATTTAGGCAAGTATACCAATAATGCCTCAAATGGAAATGTTTGAATTGAAGAGTGCTTAGCCTAGTTGTAAGAATGCTGAATATAGTGCAAATTTTCACACCACAACTTAGGATGCTTGCTACAATAACCACGAACAAGATGTATTACCGTCATTTTCACCACCTCTATTTCACCATCTGCTTTTGGATGAAATGTTGTACTTTTTTTCAATTTTGTGTCCATGAATCCCAACAGTCTTGACCAAGAGTTCCCAACAAATTGAGAATCACAATCACTAATAATGGATGTGGGAAATTCATAATGCACCCATACATTATGAAAGAATAACTGAGAAGTTTGTTTAGTTGTAATTTTCTTTTTACGTGGCATTAAAATACACATTTGGCTAAGGAGAGCCCTTTTGTCTCAATCTCCACCACTAGTGTCACCTCAAGTTGTATCTGAAGCTTGAGTAAGCATGTATGATGAAGGAGGAGCTGATAATATGTCAGGGGAAGAGAATTATTTTAGAAAAGGTTTCTTTGCATGACTGAAATGGTGAAGGTTCTCTATGAAGAGAGAAATTCAAGATTGCAGGGTGAAAGTTCCAAGCCTTAAAAAGGAGAGGATTCTTCTCGAGGGAAAGGAGGAGATGATGGCAAGCCTTCAAAAGGAAATGGTGAAAAACCACCCTCTTCTCCACCATTATCTTCATCTCCATCCTCACCTCCATCTTCTTCCTCTTCCATAACTCTGTTACTCAAACACATCCACATACCCCAAGGGTTCATGGTAAACTCCCTTATTAAAACTTGATATCAAATTTGAACTGCCTATGTATAATGGTGAAGTGAATGCTGAAAGACTTGATAATTTGGTTCTTCTACTTGAACTTATTGTAGGATTCAGAACATCAAAGATGATGAAACAAAGTTTCAATTGGCTTCATTAAGGTTGGAAAGTGCTTCTTTGATTTGGTGGGAAGCCAAAACACAAGAGGATATGAAAAGGAATGGTAATGTCTCAACCTCTTGGATAGATTTTATTATTGCACTTAGATGAAAATTTTATCCATTAGATTATATGCAGAAGGCTATTATTGATTGGAAAAATTTTAGACAACTAAAGGGTAAATGCGTGCAAAGTTACACCCAAGAGTTTAGAATAAGGTCTTTGTTACTAGATGCACACTTGCAATCAAAAGAAACTTTGTTGAAATATATTGGGGTTTTACACAGTTTTTTGAGGCATACTATCCTATTGTTTAATCCTACAAGTTTATATGAGGTTTGTGTTCAGGAAACACATCTTGAAGCAAGAGGGAAAAAAAATTCACAAGAGGGTAGCAAGAAGCCATTTACAAGTGGAGACAAGGGCAAGAGTAAGTTAAAAGGGAAAGGAAAGAAGAATGCATCCGTCAATAAGGAAGGGGAAAAATTAACATGAAAACATTGTTCCAAAGAGGGTCATGATGAAGTTCATTGTTGGAAGCTCCATATTGAGATGAAACCAAAGAAGTTTAACAACAAAGGGAAGCAAAAGACAACTGGAACTACAAAAAATGACTTGGGCTCAGATTCAAGAGATGAATCAAAGATCAGAACAATGGGAATGAAACGTAAGGACATACAAAGAACAAGCTCTTCAAATTGTCCCAATGATACTCAAGATGAGAAAACACGAATTGAACTTTTCCATATTTGGGTTATTTCAAAGCATACCAAAATTGATACACCCTTTGATAGTGGTTCAAAAGAAAATTTGATTTCCAAAGACTTTGTCAAGAAGTTAAATTTAGAGAACATTCCTCATTCAAGACATTATCCTTTAGTTTGGATATTAAAAAATGAAAAATTACAATTTACAAGGAAATGCATACTTAGATTTACAATTACCACAAACTTTCTTGATGAATTTGAACTTGATGTAGTTCCACTTGATACTTTTGGAATTGTTTTTGGAAGGCCATATTTGTATGATAGGAAAGCTATTTTTCATCACCATGAAAATACCTATCACTTGTTCAAATATGTTATTTATTACATTATTAGATCACATCGACAAAATATAAATCTTTCACTTGTAAATGTTGGACAAATGAAGAGACTCATTAACTCTAGCAAGAATTTTTCACTTTTAATGGTCAAACAAAAGAATAATATTGAGAATGAAGCTTTTCAAGGTTGTGATTCAAGATTAAAATATGATGTGGTTGAGGTTGTTAACCAATATGATGATATGTTTTAGGAGCCAAAAGGATTGCCTCCTAAGAGGGGAATCCAACATGAAATACAATTGTAGCAAGATTGTCCTCTTTCTAACATTGGCATGTATAGGATGTCAGTGATGAAAAGTGAAAAAACTAAAAAGCAAATTCAAGAGTTTTTGGACAAAGGGATCATTAGAGCAATTACTTCTCCATGTGGGTCACCTATTTTGTTCGTGCCAAACAAGGATGGAACATGGCGCATGTGTGTGGACTTCCGCACATTGAAAAAAATTATGGTAAAGAACTGCTACCCACTTCCTATAATCGATGATTTAATTAATCAATTGAAAGATGAAAAGTATTTTACTAAGTTGGACTTAAGGAGTGTCTATTATCAAATTAGAATTTTTGAAGGTAACATATGGAAGAAAGCATTCAAAACAAAACAAGGTTTGTTTGAATGGCTAGTTATGCCTTTTGGTCTTTTCAATGCTTTTGGTACCTTCATGCGTGTGATGAATGATGTATTGAGGCCATTTATAAATTATTTTGTGATAGTATACTTAGATGACACCTTTATTTTCAGTAAATATAGTTAAGAACATGTCATGCATGTAAAAAATGTACTTGATATCTTGAAGAAAGAACAATTGTTTTTAAAGATGTCAAAGAGTGAGTTTGGAAAAAATTATTTAGTGTATTTTGGTCATATTGTTGGAGGAGGTGAACTGAAAATAAATCCTTCCAAGTTTGATGTCATTTTGAATTGGCAAAAGCACAAAACAGTTACAGAGGTAAGAAGCTTTTTGGGAGTAGCCCAATATTGGAGGAATTTTATTGCTAACTTCTATTCTATCGCAGCTCCATTGCATGCATTGACAAGTGTGAAGAAGGTCTTCCAATGGGGAGGTAAACAACAAAAGGCATTTGATGCATTGAAGGAAAAGATTATTTCAACTCCAATACTTTCACTTCCAGACTTGAGATAGTCATTTGAGATTCAAATTGATATTGCTAGTGACTATGCCAAGGGTGTATTCCTTATGGAACATGGAAATCCCATCTATTTTCATTCAGAAACTTTTAATGGTGCAATGATTAATTGTCCTACATATGAAAAGGAATTGTATGCATTGGTGCAAAGTGTGAAAAAGTGGAAACACTACTTGATGGGTAAGGAAACAATCATTCACATTGATCATCAACCATTGCAATACTTTCAATCACAAATAAAGTTGTAGTAATCAAGGAAATTTCGATGGATGGGTTTTCTTCAACAATTCCACTTGGTGATAATGTATAAGAAAGGTATCTATAATAAATTTGCTGACATGATTTATAAACCTATTTTTAGTGTTGCTACTATTCTTAACCATAATTCTGTTTTAGATAGTGATTTTCAAGATGTATATGCAACTTTGAGTCAAGGGAACCAAGTAGAGGAATTGGATTATCGCATGCATGATAAGTTGTTGTACCATATTGGCAAGCTTTGTATTCCACAGGGAGAAAGAGTCAACATCATAAGAGAGGCACATACTTCTCTTATTTTTGGTCATTTTAGTGTAAGTAAGACTGTGGAACATCTACAAAGGTATTGTTATCGGCCTCATATGCATGAAAGTGTGTCACGTTTTATTAGTGGTTGTTCAATATGTGCTATCAGTAAGCCTATCAATAGAAATTTAGGATTGTACACACTAATTCCAATACCTTCTCATCCATGGGAGAGTGTTTCTATGGAATTTGTTGGAGGTCTTCCTATTTCAAAAAGGAATCGTAATTATCTTTATGTAGTTGTGGATAGGTTCAGAAAAATGTGTATTTTAATGCCATGTAAAAAGAAAATTACAACTGAACAAACTACACATTTATTCTTTCAGAATGCATGGGTGTATTTTGAATTTCCCACATCCATTGTTAGTGATCGAGATTCTCACTTTGTTGGGAAATTTTGGTCAAGCTTGTGGGGATTTATGGACACCAAATTGAAAAATAGTACAACATTTCATCCGCAAACATATGTTCAAACAAAGGTGGTGAACATGATGGTGATACATCTTCTTCACAGTTATTGCAACGAGCATCCTAAGTTGTGGGATGAACATTTTCACTATAGTCAGCATGTTTACAATCGAGCCAATCACTCTTCAACTCAAACATTTCCATTTGAGGAATGCTTGGGATACTTGCCTAAATCTCCTTTGGATTCCATTTTTGGCTATCATCAAATTAGAATTTCTAAAGGTGACATATGAAAGACGAAATTCAAAAAATAACAAGGTTTGTTTGAATGGCTAGTTATGCCTTTTTGTCTTTGAAATGCACCTTCTACCTTCATGCGCATGATGAATGATGTATTGAGTCCATTTATACGTGATTTTGTGATAGTGTAGTTAGATGGCATCATGATTTTCAGTAAATCTCGTGAAGAACAAGCCATGCATGTCAAAAAGGTTCTTGATGTATTGAAGAAAGAATGATTGTTTTTAAATATGTCAAAGTGTGAGTTTGGAAAAAATGTATTTAGTGTATTTGGGTTATATTTTTGGAGGAGGTAAATTGAAAATATATCCCTCCAAGGTTGATGCCATTTTGAATTGGCCAAAGCCCAAAACAATTATGAAGGTAAGAAGCTTTTTGGGAGTAATCCAATATTGGAGGAATCTTTTTTTCTTACTTCTCTTCTATCGCAGCTCCATTGCATGCATTGACAAGTGTGAAGCAGGTGTTCTAGTGGGGAGGTAAACAACAAAAGGAATTTTATGCATTGAAGGAAACGATCAGTTCAACTCCAGTACTTGCACTTCTAGAATTGAGACAGTCATTTGAGATTCAGAATGATGCTACTGACTACACCATGTGTTTAGTCCTCATGCAACAACGTAAGCCCATCTGTTTTCATTCATAAAATTTTAATGGTGCAGTGATTAATTATCCTACATATGACAATGAATTGTATGCATTGGTGCAAAGTGTGAAAAAGTGGAAACACTACCTGACGAGTAAGGAAAGAATCATTCACATTGATCATCAACCATTACAATACTTGCAATCATAAAAAAGTTGCAAGAATCAAGGCACTTTCGATGGATAGGTTTTCTTCAAAAATTCTGCTTGGTGATAGGAAAAAGAAATGTATCTACAATAAGGTTTTTGAGATGCTTTCTAGGCCTATTGTTAGTGATGCTACTATTCTTAAGCATAATTCTGTTTTGCATGAGAGCTATGTTGAACAATATGTTTTAGATAGTGATTTTCAAGATGTATATGCAACTTTGAGTCAAGGGAACCAAGTAGATGAATTGGATTATCACATGCATGATAAATTGTTGTACCATCTTGGCAAGGTTTGTATTACACAGGGAGAAAGAGTCAACATCATAAGAGAGGCACATGCTTCTCTTATTGCTGGTCATTTCAGTGTAAGTAAGACTGTGGCACATCTACAAAGGTATTTTTATTGGCCTCATATGCATGAAAGTGTGTCACGTTTTATTAGAGGTTGTTCAATATGTGCTGTCAGTAAGCCTAGCAATAGAAATTTAGGATTGTACACACCACTTTGAGTACCTTTTCGTCCATGGGAGAGTGTTTCTATGGAATTGGTTGGAGGTCTTCCTATGTCAAAAAGGAATCGTGATTATCTTTATGTAGTTGTGGATAGGTTCAGAAAAATGTGCATTTTAATGCCATGTAAAGCAATTATGGCGACAAATACACATTTTATTACTGAGATGTATGGGTGCATTTTGGATTTCCCACATCCATTCTTAGTGATCGATATTCTCACTTTGTTGGGAAATTTTGGTCAAGCTTGTGGGGATTTATGGACACCAAATTGAAAAATAGTACAACATTTCATCTGCAAACATATGTTCAAACAAAGGTGGTGAACATGAAAGTGATACATCTTCGCAGTTATTGCAGCAAGCATCCTAAGTTGTGGGATGAACATTTGCACTATAGTCAACATGCTTACAATCAGGCCAAACACTCTTCAACTCAAGCATTTCCATTTGAGGAATGTTTTGGATACTTGCCTAAATCTCCTTTGGATTCCATTTTTGGCTATCATCAAATTATAATTTCTGAAGGTGAGATATGGAAGACGACATTCAAAACATAACAAGGTTTGTTTGAATGGTGAGTTATGCATTTTTTTCTTTGAAATGCACCTGCTACCTTCATGCATGTGATGAATGATGGATTGAGTCCATTTACAGATGATTTTGTGATAGTATAATTAGATGGCATCTTGATTTTCAGTAAATCTCATGAAGAACAAGCCATGCATGTCAAAAAGGTTCTTGCTGTATTGAAGAAAGAACGATTGTTTTTAAAGATGTCAAAGTGCGAGTTTGGAAAATACTTATTTAGGGTATTTGGGTCATATTGTTAGAGGAGGTGAATTGAAAATAGATCCCTCCAAGTTTGATGTCATTTTGAATTGGCCAAAGGCCAAAAAAATTACGGAGATAAGAATATTTTTGGGAACAACCCAATATTGGAGGAATTTTTTTGCTAACTTCTCTTCTATCACAGCTCCATTGCATGCATTGACAAATGTGTTGTGAAACCAGCTCCAAAAATTTAAGAAAAGAGATATCAACGCCGTAGAAATAAGCCACTTCGAGGGGAAACCTCCAATAAATTACATAAATGAACAATTCTTGGATGATACAAATGACCAAAACCTCCTTCTATATATAGGAGTCCATGGGGCCACAATATAATCCTAGTGGGGCCACAATGTAATCTAGCCGACCTAACAATAATAATTTAAGGGCAAATAATAACAATATTGGGGTTACAGGGGTACAACAATAACAATAAGGGGGGCTACACTAACATAATAAGGGACTACATTATTAATATATGGACCTAACATGCCCCTCTCCTTCAAACAAGTGTTGTCCTCAACGCTTCAGTAGCTCCGGGTGCTTTTGTATAAAATTCTCATCCTCCCATGTAGAATCTTTAGTGGGTAAGTTCTTCCATTTGATGAGATACTATGAAATTGATCGATTTCGTAGTTGTCGAGTTTTTGTTTCCGTGACTTCTTTAGGTTCCAATATTGGTTTTCATTCCTCATCAAGTTTTGGCAATATTGTTTGAACTAGAAGTTTGTCTATAACCTTTTTTAAGCATGAAACATGGAAAAGCTGGATGCACTCATGAAGCGGATGCTCCAATTTATGCTATGTGCAATATTTTGAAAAACCTTGTAAGGACCATAGTACTTTGGCAATATTTATTATCCTTCTTAGCTTGCTTGAGGGACATTGTTTATATGGTTGTAGCCATAAAAATACCAGTCTCCACATCAAACTTCTCTCCTTGCGATGTTGATCTACAATGGGTTTAATTCTATTTTGACAAATTTATATTTATATTTTAAGAGTTGGAGAACTTCTTTATTTTGATACTTTCGATGTGATCTTCCACTTCTTGAACCCTAGAATTTTCCCTTAAAGAATATGTGATGGATGGTGGATGATATCCATTATGTTCCATAAATGGGGTCATTATTACTACAGTATGGAAGGAAGTGTTATACCACCATTCAGCAAGAGGTAACCACACTTGACCCATTGTGCTTGCTTATCAGATACAAAACAATGAATATATTCTTCCAAACATTTTTTCACTATCTTAGTTTGACCATCGGATTGAGGATGATAAGATGAGTTATGAGCTAGTTGAGTACCCAAACAACAAAATAATTCTGTCGAAAAATTTCCTATAAAAATGGGATCTTTGTCACTTACAATAATCTTCAGGTTTCCATGTATCTTTTGAATTGTTTCCATAAATTCAATAGCAACTGTACTTTATTTAAATTGATGAGATAATGAAAAAAAGTGTGCATAATTGGTAAGTCTATCAAATAACACCATGATGACACTCTTTCCTTCAGACTTAGGTAAACCTGTGATAAAATCCATTGAAATCTGCTCCCAACGTTGACCTGGAATGGATAGAGCTTGTAGAAGACCCGGGGTCTTAATTGTCTCAACTTTAGTTTGCTGGAAAACCAAACATTCTGCCACAAACTTTTGAATATCATATTTAAGGTCATCCCAAAAAAAAAATTTCTTCACCATGTGGTAAGTTTTTAAAAATCTCGAGTGTCCTCCTAAAGGAGAAGTGTGCAATTCCAAAAGAATATTTTGTTTTAGTTTGGAATTCTTGCAAATATATAAGCAATCTTTGTACCATAAGGAATCATTTTTCCAACTAAATGTATCATATGTACTAGGATATTGCTGTAATTTTTGAATGAGTGTCCACACTTCTTCATCCTTCTTCCATTCATCCCTTGCTTCGGTTATCCAATCTGGCTGGATAATTGAAATGGCACAAAGAAATTCTTCCACCTCTCCATCCTTTCTTGAGAGTGCATCTGCAACAACATTTAACTTCCCTTTTTTGTAGACAATTTCAAAGTCATAACCCAACAT
The DNA here is from genome assembly GCA_034641835.2 of Pinus albicaulis. Taxonomy (NCBI): domain Eukaryota; kingdom Viridiplantae; phylum Streptophyta; class Pinopsida; order Pinales; family Pinaceae; genus Pinus; species Pinus albicaulis. Next base: position 76,998,264 of record CM076574.1, on the reverse strand, counting down.
CTTTGTGACCCATTTTTGTTGCTCTTCTAAAGATAGTCTTTGTTCTAAAAATTATTTAAGACTATCATGATCATTTTTTACCTTGAAGTGTCTTCCCATTAGGTAAGGTCTCCATTTCTTTAGTGCATGTAGTATTGCCAACATTTCCTTCTCATAAATAGCCTTTTGTAAATAATTTCCTTTGATTGAACGACTTTCAAAAGAAATGGGTATTCCTTCTTGCATTAAAGCAGCACCAATTCCATTTCCTGAGGCATCACATTCCACAATAAAGGTTTTTTTGAAGTCTATCATAGCTAAGACTGGTGCTAGGCACATTGCCTCTTTACAATGTTCAAAGGCCTTAGTTGCTTCAGGAGTCCATGAAAATGCATCTTTCTTCAATGGTGTTGTTAGAGGTGCTGCTATTCTCCCATAATTCTTAACAAACTTGCGATAATAGCCTGTTAACCCAAGAAATTTGCGCATCTACTTTATGGTTGTGGGGAATTTCCATTCCTTAATGGATTTAATTTTGTTAGGGTCTACCTTAACACCCTTGTGAGATACAATATGACCCAGATATTCCACCTCTTGTACTCCAAAGAAAAATTTGGATGTTTTTACATATAATTGTTTCTCCTCCAATAGTTTGAGCACCCTGTCAACATGTTGAACATGATCCTTCCAAGACCTGTTGTACATTAGTATATCATCAAAAAATACTAGCACAAATTTTCTAAGGAAGGGTTTGAAAATGGAATTCATCAACCCTTGAAATGTAGAAGGTGCATTGGTAAGGCCAAAAAGCATGACCAAAAATTCATAATGACCCTCATGAGTTCGAAATGCTATTTTCAGAATATCTTCAGTCTTCATTCTAATTTGATGATATCCTGAATGAAGATCCAACTTGGTAAAATAAATTTCTCCATGTAATTCATCCAATAATTCATCAATCACAAGAATGGGAAATTTATCTTTAATAGTGAGCTTTTTGAGCTCCTTATAATCCGGACGCATGTGCCATGATCCATCTTTTTTGTGCAGCAATACTACTAGAGCAGAGAAATAACTTTGACTAGGTTGAATTATACCAGCCTCTAACATTTCTGCAATCATACGTTCAATTTCGCTCTTTTGGACATAAGGATATCTGTAAGGCCTGATCTTTGGAGGAACACTTCCTGGAATCAATTGAATAGCATGATCATGATCATGAATAGGTGGGAGTCCTTTGGGAGTATCAAACACCTTGAAATAATTGTCCAAGAATTTCTGGAGATCTGGAGAAATAGATGATTTTGATGTTGGAACTTATAGTGAGCATAATTGTGCAATTATGCCTCGTTGTTATTTCTTTAGAAGCTTTTTTATGACATTAGAGCTTATTATCTTTCCTAGATTCCCTGTGATACCCCGTAATTCGATTTCCTTTCCTTTTGAAAAACAATTCAAGAAAAGTTCCTGAAAAATTAAAAGCTACTTTCCCCAAAGATTGTATCCATTGCACTCCTAGTACAACATCAGCACCTCCTATTGGGATGGAAAGCATTGGACTATTCAATACATATTCCACCATGGCTAGCTTGATATTATGGCATTTTCCAGAGAAATTTATAGTTCCTCCATTTGCAACCATCACTTGACATTCCGGTGCTGGGTATAGGAAACAATTCAATTCCTTGGCTACCTTACAATGAATAAAATTATGGGTACTACCCGAATCAATTAACACTATTACCTTTTTCTTCTTGATTTGTCCTTCTATCTTGAGAGTTTGAGGAGTGGTAATTCCTACCAATGCATTACATGATATGGTTAGACTCATTTCTTCTTCTGCTAGGATTTCTTCCTGGTGTATATCCTCTAATTTTGAAGTTTATTCTTCATTTTCTTCCTCCTCTTCACAATCTATGTAAAATAATTTCTTCTCAACGCACTTATGACCTTTAGTTTATTTTATATCACAACTATAGCAAAGCCCTTTTGCTCTTTTTTCTTCCAATTTTTGTGGTGTCAACCTTGTAGGTTGTGGAAGTATAGGAGTAGCAGCACTTCCATCTTTATAGATGTGAGTGGTAGGCTTCCTTGTCACCATAATTTTACATTCAATTTTTCTTGCCAACTTGAATGCCTTCTCCAATGAATTAGGTTCTCAAACACGAACTTCATGTTGGATGTTATCCTTCAAATTCCCTATGAAGACATCAATCTTGTGTTGCTCTGGAATATTAGTTACCCTTATATTCAATTTTTGGAAGTCCTCAATGTGATCCCCCACTAAACCCTTTTGTTTGAGATTTATCATTTGGCTAAAGAAGGTGTTTCTCTTTGTATCCTCATAATGTGCTATCATTTCCTTCGTAAAAATTGACCAAGTGACAATTTTTTTACAAGAGCAAAGCCATCGATACCATACAAATGTATTTTTTTCTAAATGTAAAGTTGCAATGCGTACCTTTTGTGTGTTTTGCACATTATGGAGATCAAAATATTGCTCCGTCTGTAGTATCCATGTTATGGGATCCTTGCCATCAAAATTCATCATATCCATCTTTGGAATATGGTGGTTCTTCAATCCAACATTAGAGTTTATGAAATCACGATTAACATGTATTTTATTCTCATCATGAGTTTCCTCTACTACCTTTTTTCCATTAGGAATCATTTCTTGTATCAACTTTTTCAAACCTTCCATGTCCGCTTTTAGATCATTCTTCATGTTTTCCATGTTTTCTTTCATTTTTTCTTCCATGTCCTCAATCTTAGCTTCCATGCCTTTCTTCAACCCATCCATATTATTATTCAAACCATCCATCTTCTCTTCCATGCCTTTCTTCAAAACTTCCATTTCATTTTTTGCTGCTCTTTGTGAGAGAGAAATTTAGTGCACTTTCTCTTGTAGTTTTGATAGATCATGTTGTAATTCGTCATCTTCATGAGTCATAGTAGAGCCTTCTGAAGGCTTAATGGATGTTGAATTATTTTTACGGGGAATTTTTTTTTTATAACCTAATACTAATATATATTCTACAATATTCCCTTGGAATCAATTCAAATTGATTCTTCAAACAAGACTTATGCAATTCAAAAAAAAATACACACCTTTTTCTTGCTTTTGAGGACCTTGATATTGAAATTATATTATCTCTGTGATTGCATCCCTTAAATATCCCCAATTGGGTAGTGAGGTAGCCCTCTGAATCCTCTTTTGAATGCCACAGGTCTGACCTTATTTGGATTCTCCAAGACAAAGTTATGTCCAATCTCCCACAATGACCTAATTATGGACTAGTTCAGTAGAGTGAACTTGTACGACTTGCCACGTGTCACTGTTTCATCCTTCAGCTCTGAAATTGATAGAAAAGAAACTAGAGTCCATTTAATTGCGGCCACTTTTTATGGCACTCCAATCCGAGTCTCAAAGAGAGCGTTATGAAGCTTTTCCCACGATCACTTCTTTGAGATGAAATTTGGGAGCTTGAAAAAGAACTACCTTCCATGGATCATATCTCCGCAAATATTGCAAACCAATCTCTGAAATTTTGCGACAAGTTTCCTCAGGATTTCAGTTTCGTGCCCTAAAAATTTCATATTCTAAACCTTCGTAGAAACAACGTTATAGCGAAAATTCCACGATGACCTGTTTATGTTAAATTCAGGAGCATGCAAAATGACCTAACTTCCACAAATCATATCTCCGAAAATATTGCGAACCAAGCTTTGAAATTGTGCGACGATGTTCCTCAGGATTTTGGCTTCGCACTCTAAAAATTTCAGATTTTTAACCTTCGTAAAAAAAAGTTATAGCGAAAATGCCACGATGACCTGTTTGGAGCAGCAAAACCCTATAATCTCAAAGCTCTGATACCAAATGTTGTGAAACCAGCTCCAAAAATAGAAGAAAAGAGATATCAACGCCTTAGAAATAAGCCAATTCGAGGGGGAAACCTCCAATACATTACATTAATGAACAATTATTGGATGATACAAATGACCAAAACCTCCTTCTATATATAGGAGTCCATGGTGCCACAATGTAATCCTAGTGGGGCCACAATGTAATCCTAACTGACCTAACAATAATAATTTAAGGGCACAATAATGACAATATTGGGATTACAGGGGTACAACAACAACAATAAGGGGGGCTACACTAACATAATAAGGGACTGCACTATTAATATAGGGACCTAAAAAAGCGTGAAGCAAGTCTTCCAGTGGGGAGGTAAACAAAAAAAGGCATTTGATGGATTGAAGGAAATGATCAGTTCAACTCCAGTATTTTCACTTCTAGAATTGAGACAGTCATTTGAGATTCAAACTGATGCTACTGACTACACCATGGGTTCAGTCCTCATGCAACAATATAAGCCCATCTGTTTTCATTCAGAAAATTTTAATGGTGCAGTGATTAATTATCCTACATATGACAAGGAATTGTATGCATTGGTGAAAAGTGTGAAAACATGGAAACACTACCTGATGGGTAAGGAAAGAATCATTCACACTAATCATAAACCATTACAATACTTGCAATCATAAACAAAGTTGCAAGAACCAAGGCACTTTCGATGGATGGGTTTTCTTCAAAAATTCCACTTGGTGATAGGTATAAGAAATGTATCGACAATAAGGTTGTTGACATGCTTTCTAGGCCTATTATTAGTGCTGCTACTATTTTTAATCATAATTTTGTTTTTCATGAGAACTATGCTGAACAATATGTTTTAGATATTGATTTTCAAGATGTATATGCAATTTTGAGTCAAGGGAACCCAATAGAGGAATTGGATTATCACATGCATGATAAATTGTTGTACCATCTTGGTAAGCTTTGTATTCCATAGGGAGAAATATTTAACATCATAAGATAGGCACACACTTCTCTTATTTCTAGTCATTTCAGTGCAAGTAAGACGGTGGCACATCTAAAGAAGTATTGTTATGGCCTCTTATGCATGAAAGTGCATCACGTTTTATTAGAGGTTGCTCATTATGTGTTGTTAGTAAGCCTAGTAATAGAAAGTTAGGATTAATGTACACACCACTTCTAGTACCTTCTCGTCCATGGGAGATTGTTTCAATGGAATTTGTTGGAGGTCTTCCTATGCCAAAAAGGAATTGTGATTATATTTATGTAGTTGTGAATAGGTTCAACAAAATGTGTATTTTAATGCCATTTAAAAGGAAAATTAAAGCTGGACAAACTTCTCAGTTATTCTTTCATAATGTATGGGTGCATTTTCAATTTCCCACATCCATTGTTAGTGATCGAGATTCTTGCTTTGTTGGGAAATTTTGGTCAAGCTTATGGGGATTCATGGACACAAAATTGAAAAAGAGTACAAAATTTCATCCACAAATAGATGGTAAAATAGAGGTGGTGAACAATATGGCGATAGATATTCTTCGCGGTTATTACAGCAAGAATCCTAAGTTGTGGGATTAACATTTGCACTATATTCAACATGCTTACAACTGGTCCAAGTACTCTTCAACTCAAACATAGCCAATTGAGGCATGTTTTGGATACTTGCCTAGATCTCCTTTAGATTTCATTTTTGGAAAGGATGTTGCTATTAATGGTCATAGTGACATAAAAAAATCTAAAGGGTTCATTGAAAAAATATAATTGGTACATCAAACATTTCAAGAAAAAATCGCAAAGAGACAATCCAAGTACAAAATAAGGCACGATAAGCATCGTGTAGATCACAATTTCCAAGTCGGTGATGAAGTTTGGCTTCACACTGGCAAAGAAAGGCTTCAAGGAGAAGGTAAAAAACTGAAACAAATTCAATACGACCCATTCGTTATTTAAAAAAATAGTGGTGATAATTCCTTTAGGTTGGATTTTCCTTCATATATGAAAATTTATGGTATTGTTAAAGTTGAGAACTTAAGGTTGTATGAGCCTCCTTTGATTGAATATCAAGGAGAAAAAGTTCAGATTCCTTCCATTGGGGATTTTCTCCTGAATACCTTGATGAACTACAAGAAGACACCATTCTTGACAAAAGAACAAGATCTTCAAAATGAGGGAATCTGGAGTACCTTCATGTGGGGCTCAAAGAAACAAATCCAAGCAAAGCCAAATGGATCGATATTGGAAAGCTGAGGGAAATGTACCCTCATATACTGAACAACTGAAAGTGATATTTTTGTGGTCAAAATTGGTCAAAAACTAAAACCAATTCGATATGACAGTTTTGATACCAAACTTGATCTGTATGATATCTTAATGTAAATGTACTTGAGGTTGTATAAATTGCAAGTGTTAAAAATTAATTTTTTGTGAGCTTTAATGTTAAATTTCTACACACATAAAGATTTACTTAAAATCTAAAATAACATAAAGCAATAGAGATATAAAAATAACCACTACACATCAAGTGATGAAGGATTTCACCCCTCCTAGGTTATGCTTCCTGGTCCAGCTTCCAATGGATTGGCGCTATATCATTATGCTAAAAAATGGTGATTACATCACTTTACAGTGCTCCAATGGCTTCAAAACCTATTACATTAGATTCAGAACTGTAAAAAAATCATGTCTAGCCTCTTTCTGCTCCAAAATTGGTCAAAAACTGAAGAAGTTATGAGTTTCCCTAGCTTTGCAGTTAATCACTCTACAAATTCCCCAAATTCTGGAATTGTCCTACAAATTTGCCCTGAATTGTGCTAATAGAGCAACATTTTGGCATATTTTTGGCGCAAATTGTGGGACAATTAAAAAGCACAACAAGGCCTTAAAATCGAATTTTTAAATCATATTATATTTGCTGAAAATACCTTTTTAAATAAAAATCAGTGGGGCCATGCCTACGCCCCCTTGGTCTTGCGCCATTGGTCATATAGTTACATATGGGGGGGTCAGGGCTATGCTGTGGCCACTTACCCCAATACTCATGCCACTTAACGTTTAACATAAAATTCAAGGTTATGGTTTAATAAGGACTTTGGTAGCCCGACTGGTGGGGCTTTGCACTGTTTGCAATGGGGTCTCGGTGTTGACTCCTGCGGAGGTAATTCAGACCTTAACCAAAAAATTTTGGTGGCCCCCGGGCTGTCACATGGAAATGCTCATAAATGAGTTATGTTCAAATTTAGAACGATGAGATCTACATTGTAGTTGAGGTTCCACACCATTCCAGCAAATTTAAATTTTTAGCATATTTTTTAGCACCTGTTCACACTAGTGGACATTGCATATCTCAAGTCCATTATTAATGTTACGTTGTGACTTACGAGCTCTGGTTTATGAAAACAAAAGATATATTTTCCAATGAGGATTTCATGATTACCATCTTCAGTTAATCCTTCTCAGAAATAAATATGTCTCTCTAATGGAGCAAGATGATCATTGAAAATGAGCCTCTACACATCGACATGGATCCTGTGTTGAAGTTGCTATTTGTGGAGGTGACAATCTACAAGGAGTGTAGCCTATGCAATGTCCGGGAAGCATCGTGTGATGTATCAAGGCCTGTAGAGAAAATAGTTTTATCTTGTACCATAGAAGCAACTCATTTGGAGGAGCACAGACTGGTTTCCTTCTTTGTAGACAAAATTAAACCATTGCCAGGTTCTTCAAGTTGTTGAGATTATCTCCTGAACGTGGAGTAAAATGTGAGGTAAGATATACTAGAGCGCATGAATTACTATTGATATTTTGATGGAAGAAAAATCCGTAAATAAGGAGATTGTATTAATTCAAAGACTACTCTCTACCCTGAAGGATTGATATTTGGTGGGGCAACCATGTTATGCATGTACGGGAAAATTTTGAGCAATCATGAAAATTTGAAGGTTGAGGCACATTGAAGGTATAAGATTTTAACTATTATGAAAGAAAATTGTTTTAACTATTAATATGGTAGTTTGGAATCAAATGTACATCCTGAAGGTAGGCATGGCCTGTTGACTTTGAATTGTGGACCGAAGGATAAAAATATATATAATAGTTCCTTATGCAACCTAGTTAATGACATCAAAAATGTGTTCAAGTTTCCATAGCACGAATCCTTTGTGGGGCATTATGTCCACTTTGAAATTGAAGAGGGTGATCTCCTTTTATTTACGTACACGCAACACAAATGGTGAGTCTTCTATTGCATATAATTTTTTCTCAATAAAGGAAGGAAAAGTAGAAATGAAAGACCTTAGAAATTATGAGGCGGCTAGGTTGATTAGTGCTTTACAATGTTCAAAAGGAAATTGTAACACCTCACCCCATATTTACCTTCTTTTACAAGCTCACCAGGGTAAACATGAGACGAGAGTTACTATGCATGACCCAATATCCAAGTTCCAGTTATAGAAGTAGGTTCTACCATCCCAAAACTTACTGCAACCTCCCAAGGACACCTAATCACCCTGATGTAGGACAACATCCACATATGATATTTCCCTGAGTTGGAACTATCTTTTTACCAAGTTTTATAACCCAACCGCACGCATGGAGTCTAGTCTATGCAGCCATAAGGCTTTAGACACACACATAATCCGTCCTCCATGCAGATACAAAAAAAAAAATCGCCAGTTTTGTGCTTGCCACCATGGATTCAGTGCTAGAATTTCAAGGCTAGCCTACATGCCACTGCCCAAAACTGGCTAGAACTTTTTAGAACCTTGTCTATGATGATCACAAGTCTTTATAATATATACTTAGGCTCATATATTTCCCAAGATTTCTAAATACATGATAAAAATTTAAAAAAACACATGGTAAACATAGTAACTATCAAGGAAGATTTTAATAACCCCCGTAAATTTATATATATAATAAATGAGTGAATCCCCATGATACATAGGAAAAATGGAAGATGATTTTATTAATAATATAATATGTATATATCAATTTTTTTAGAGAATCTCTCACAAGATTATATTATTTTATAAAATCATGGCGAATCTTTCATTAAATTAAAAAATATTGTAAAATCTTGGAAAACCTTTCACTAAATAATAAAACTTTGTAAAGTCTTGGTGAATATTTTTCGAAGTTATACAAAATTATGAAATATTGGCTAAATTTTTAATAAAGTATAAAACCATAAACATATTCATATCAACTTACATGTATGGAAAAAATAAACATAATTTCTTCTTCCTAAGGTGGGCCGACTGTTTCTTTTGAGTTAATTATAGTAAAAATGTTATCAAACATGTTTGTATACCCATCGGATTCGAACATGGGTCTCAACTATAACTGTAGTAGAGTTGAACATGGGTCTCAATCACTATATATTTTTTAAATTTTACCTCACCCATCATCATACCCAAACTATTTGTGTTTTGGGTACTTCTCCGCAACATTTTCTAAACTAAAATTAAACAGGTATTTTTTTACAATGAATATTTCACTCTTTTGAAACATGATTACACGTTGCACAAGTATTTGTTTAGTGAATATGTGAGTCTTTAGAAACATGCTTACATGTTGCACACCTGCTGATAGATACCATTAAAAGTACGTCGGAGTTGGAAAATATTATAAAACGTGGAAAATTCTCATTCACAGTACGACGTTACATCCATCACGAATATCTTTTAATATTCATCAATAAAAACCACATCGCTAGAAAACGTAAAGGAAAATGATATATAAATAAATTAGAAAACCCTAATGATGGTCCACTATAATTTGAATTTTGCTGCTTTATAGCCATTTCTGATTACAAGTACTATATAACATAGTTAAATTAAAAAACTGATATCCTAAATATTATCTGATGATGATGCTAATATGCTTCTTCAATGAGCTTTGAAAAAAATCTGAAGGTGAATTGTACACTATGTTTCTTGGTGTACACATGTACTATAACATGCAAGAAAAGAAAATTCCAATAAATTCATTATATTGACGTTCTTTCCAATGGAAATGACATATAATTATTTACAAATGAAACGAATCCTGGCTTAAAAATGAAAGATCCCAATGAAAGTGAAATGTTTTTTGTTTTTTAGCTTACAAATTGGAAGGTTCCCTCGTAATTGTTAGAGAATTGAACCTCAGCTAGGAAGTTCCCTTACTAAGTTAAAATTAAATATCTCACTGTAAGTGAAGTGTTTGTTGTTTTTAACTTATAAATTGGAAATCCCCTTGGCTAATTGGAAGAGAATCAAGCATCAGATAGGAAGTTCCCTTGCCAAGTGATAAGTTTACTAGGCTAAAAAGGCAAGGTTATGAGAGTATGGGGTCCTGGACAATTTTAACTTCTCTAGGGTATGTTCTTGAAAGATTAGAAAAACTAGACTTGCATATGCTTTTAGAAATTAAAAGAGGGAGACCCAAAATATGACATGTTGCAAATAAAAATATGAAGGAATGACGTTAAAATATACCATCATATTGGATTTGAAAGATCAAGATTACCTTTGATACTTTTGTGGGATGGGTGATGGAAAAACTAATATCTAAGGACGAGGAATGCAAACACAATCAATAAAAATAAAAGCTTGGAAGGCCTAACACTATACAATATACCAGATGATCACAAACAAATCCATAATATTTGCAGGTCTGTTGCTGGGCCCTAAACTATGAAACATACTAGGTAGTAAGTGGTCATGCACATGTGGAGAGTATCTATATATTTCCAATAAATTCCATTCATGAGTGCGATCTAGATAGCTAGTATATTAAGAGGAACTCAAGCAATGAATCTTGTGATTGTAGAAACTCATTTATTCCATTTTAAAAGGAGATCCTTGGCTCTCTGACACTGGTTAAGGTGCAAGCTTGAGTAACAAAAATTCAAGTCTATTGTTTGAAGTGACAAGTATAGATCAGATATGAATACATACTTGGATACTCTTGTGTAAGAACCCCTATTTGAGAAAAATCACAATCATATTTGTGGCGACAAATTAAATGGTAATAAAAATTCATTGCATACGTAACATACACCACAACGATATTTGGAGTAAAGAGCAAGCCACCTGCTTGAATGACACTCATAGTAATCATAAAACAAATACCAACCAACATTTCTCCCCTTTTCGCTACAACTACCAACCAATAAGAAAAATTCTAGCATGAAAAATGTAAAACCAACTAAAATACAAATTATGTATTGGTTCAAATGATGTTTTACTTGCCTAGATTGTACATAATTATTTCCCTATACTATAAATAGGTCTTCCTATTTATTTTGACAAGTGATTTTAATCCTATGTTAAGATGCTATTTGATAAGCATCAATATGTTTGTTCTATTTTCTTGCTCAGACTAATTTTCTATGAATTAGAGGGTTAAATTGTGATTTGTCCCCTTTTCTGATTACTATGAAGCTTAATATTTTTAGTGGAAACAAGTGTGTATACCTTTCACGAGATATGAAACTCAAAGTTCCAGTGGTGCCCATCTTTGCCTACTTCCAATCAAATAATAAGATAATTTTATGAACGTCCATGGAAAACCAAGGGATAGGTCGATGGGACTAGATAACAGAATACAATTTTTGATCAATTAGAAATGAAAAAATGGGACTCTGTCAATCATAGATCAAAATTTGGTACAAAGAATATTCTTCATTGTGAATGTCTCTTTGATTTCTTCTCAACATGTTGTTAGATTTGAAAAAGGAAAATGTTACAAATCAGAAAATTTTACAAGTGGTGAACATTTGACAATGCGAAATGTTGGAAATGAAAGTTGTTGAAAGATGCGTTACTAGTTTATTTCCTTCCATTATGACTTCTTTGTCACCATCAAGAGCCATCAATTACATCCAATATTACTCCTCAGGAACCTATTAGTACAAGCCACTATCTAGAGTACATTTTTAGTCAGACACGCAATGCTAACATCTATACAATTGACTCAGATGAAGAGCAGGGCCAACTCCTTCCCTTCTCTTATGTGGAAGCTACATCTCAATCCATGCTATGTTTCTTGACAAGATCTCCTTCATTTTATAGAGTTTTATTTCTTGGAATATAAACTACTAGGTTGTAGTCAATGTTATGTTAATTCATTTCCTGTTATTCTTGTACTCAATTTTCCTTTCATTTTCACTCATTTTAGTGGGGTGTCTTTTGAAATCCCCTCTTTTTTTGGATATTATTTATGGTTGTAGACACCAGTTCCTCTGATCCATTTTTCTTTTGAGAAGGCATTAATACAATTTTTATAGATTTTAATGAAAAAAGCTTTCAATAAAATGGACAATAAAAGGAATGAAAAATTTCAATTTTGGTTCCTTCTTGTAGTACATGTCAAAGCCAACACCTAAACCCCAGGATTGGTACCACTTATCTAAAAATTAGTTTCCTAGGGAATAGTTAAAAATGTGATATATTTCTACTTCACTAAAAATCAAGTCAATCAACAAATAGATTTAAACAAGTTGTCAGAAATATTTACCATAAACTTCCTGTTGACGGGAAGAAATGCCCGACCAATAGTAGGGGATCTCCTCGGTAAAAAGTCCCAAATAGACTCTAGACTGTTTGTGAGAGGGATATCATCTGGGGTGTGGGTCCAGCTACCACTAAATATACCTTTTCTCGGACAGAAGATGCGCCCTACAGACTTGAGGATACATGGTTACTCGAATGATACGAAACAAATGGTTGATGAGTTCTCCCGTAAATGAAACATTATAAATAGCAAAGCGAGTTTCGAAGCATGCAACCAAAGGAAATGTTTTTAACAACACATCATTTGGGTCATGCTCATAAAATCTGTTTGACCACAAAAGAAACAGTTCTCTATGGTCAAAACACCCTTCAATTCCTTAAGCGTTTTCCAAAAGATAGAGCAACATTAATAACGAAGTCATTAAGCATCTCTTAATGAAAATATTCTCATACCATTAACACATCTAGTAAGCTTAAACATACAAATAACATATGTATAGAAAAAGTAGACTAATCAGTTATAAAAGATAGCAAATACATGAGACATAATATTCATAATTCTATCACACAGTCCTCACCTGATCCAATAGTGGAATAAAAACATTCATTTGTATTCATTCTCGGAAATATGCATTAAATGCGATACAATTATCTCTTCTCCTTTTGGAGTCTTGAAAAAATTTCCTTTACAATGTCCCCAGAGGGAGTACTTATATAAAAAAATTGACCCTTGAGTGGCCCTGACCTTTTAGCTACCCGACTGTTGGCATGGTCTACGACCTAGGTGGAATTTGTGACTTGCAAATTGACCCTGACTGTGACATATGATCTGTTCCCTGCTGCGACCTGCGACCTATACCATTTCCTTTTCAAGGGAGTAGTTTTGTGATGGAGAGGCCCGATATGTCTATCTGATGTTGTTCCTTGAGGTGTTTATGCCAAGTCTGATAGTCTGCAGCTACTGGAGTGACTTGGGGGGTATCTTCTCCTAACTTGTGAAAACATTCAAGAGCGTTCGGGACCAAATTGCACCTCTTTACTGAGATTTGATTGGATAGAGAGGCCAGTTTTCTGTAGATCCAGAGTGGTGTGATGATGAACTAAACAATGTTTTCTTGTGAGGCTAGGAGGTCTTGGGAAGCAGTTGCTTGCCTCATGGGTTGCAGGAACTCTTGAATGTCTTGGGTCACCTCTTCCCTTGTTTTCTCGATATCCAATGCTCCCAAGGAAGGGATATGATGTATTTTAGCCATGGAATTGATGCCACTGATTAGGTGTTCATAAGCGGGCATCACCTTTTCCACATCCTTTACCAGCTTATCCTTTGATTGTATCTTCATTCGTATCTGGACTTTGTCATTTTGAGTATAGATCCTATATTTCCTTGGCAGGATGTCAAGAGCCTACAGATATCTGTCTGACCATTCCAGCATGCTGTCCAGGGCAGTGGAGGCCTCCTTCATTTGTGCAGTTTTCATTTTAGTTTCTTCTTGCACTCTTAGCAGTGGTGCAACTGTCTACTTTATCATGAACATTTCTTCTTACACTTGCTTCATGGTAGCCGCCAAAGTAACCAATTCCCTTTGAATAGTGATTGGTAATTCGTTGGATTGGGCGGTTGTGAAATGAAGCCTTTGGATTTTTGCTTCCAACACCTTCTTTTCTTCTTCAGACTGAGCTACCTTCTACTCAGAATATTGGAGCCTATTTTGTAGAGACAGAATATCTCTACTCATTCTGCTGACATTTTCCTCTGTGGCTACTGCGAAGGCGGTCCCTGCTGATGCGATAATGATCGGATTAGTCATGGTATCTAGGACTATATCCTTTTCCATGGTAACTGCGAGGGGCTCGACCGGATTCTGTGCAAGGAAATTTATTTTCTCTTGTCTGATATTGTGTGTGAACTGGTCGTATGTCAGCCTCATTAGGTTCAAAATCTTACCTTCCCGTTCCTCCGAGGTGCCAAGGTCTGAGAGAGGGAAGTGCACCTCGTCATGGGGATTGTCAAAGGTACCTCAAGGTGAGGCAACTCTATTTTCTCCCTAGTCTTTGGGGGTGGTGTCTTGCTTCCCTTTGCTTCTTTGGAAGATTCCTTCTATGATTTTTGGTTTTCTTCCTCCTTTCTTCTCTTGTCGGGCTCTTCTTTATCTTGTTCTTCCTTTAGCATGTGCTCAGCCTCTTTCTTCTGTTCTTCTTCTTCCTTCTTCTTATGTTCCTCTTCCTATGATTTCTTGCGGGCTTCTTCTACCTGCCTTCTCTTTCGTTCCTCCTTTTGTTTTTTTTTCTGTTTCTCCTCAACTTGATTCTTTTGCTTGTCTTCTTCTTGCTTTCGTGCTAGGGCATCCTCGGTACTTTTGAGTTCCTCTTCCTTTTCCTTCTTCTCAGCTTCTTGTTGTGGCTTAGCGTTTTTGTCTCTCTTTTCCTATTGCTCTTTAGAAACAGTACTACCCATATCAGTCCTTGGCTTCTTGGCTTTGGAAGACGAGGCTCCTCCTATCAGGTCGCTCCGTTTTAGCACGTCAGCCATTTCTTCCATAGTTTGATATTCTTGCCCCCATTGATCAACTAATTATTTTGGCGAGGCTTCCCTATATTTTTTTTACGAGTTCCAGAATTTCTCTTCAATAGGGAATTTCGCGTGTTGGTATTTCCAATTGAATTTGGCCCATTTGCACTGCGCAGGGACAATCCTTTCAAAATCATATGATCTGTGGGCAAAGGTCATGAAATGAAAACCTTTGGTTTCCTCTGCCTCTACTTCTACTTCTTTGAAATCTTTAACTATGTAGGCACTGATAGTAAGCAGGAGAGTAGGCCATGGTTTCTTCTTTCCCTTGCTGAGGACCTTGGAAAACCCGCTCTTCATCTGGCAGCACACTTGTCAGAGTAGTTTATCAGTGACAAATTGGGGTAGTGCGTGAGGTGCCTTGAACGACCTGAAGACCCTTATAAAAGTAATTTCTGCAATGGGAAACCAGTTGGCCACTTGGGTTATTGTTTCCATGGCTCACCTGGACATGCATGGGGCATCTTTTCCAAACAAATTTTTGTAGAGTGCGAGAATGAAATTCTGCGAGATCGATTCTATATCTTATTTGTATTTGGAAGCCCAGAAAACACTTAAGTCTTTGTGAATTGGTCTGCCATGCTTCACATCCCAATTATGCATCCATCCTTCAAACTAACATCTTGCGCATACTGCGTCCAAAAGGTAGGAAGCCATGTCAAATTCATATGCGCACTCTTCTTCGGGCACCTGTGCTGCTGATATGTTTGACCTGAGGGCCACTACTATTAGGTTGGCCTAGTTGAACTGGGTTCCATATGTAGTGATGGCGTACATGAGAGGGACCCAAGTCCTATTAAAAGTAGTGGAATCTGGTCAGTCATACATCCTACACATCATTGCTGCCAAAAACTTGTAGAATTTCCTGAGGCCCTATGTATTATATTACTGACCCTTTTTAACCTTACACTTCTTGGGGTCCTCCCACCATCCCTTCAAGGTCTCTGGTATCAGTACTTCATGAATGGCTACCCAATCAGCGTTGAAAGTTTGTTCTCGGTTGGGGAGTACATAGTAGAATTCTGCATATTTCCCCATCAGGTTAGCAAACGTCTTCTCCGAGTGATCGTGAATGACCCAAATCCTAGAGTTGACCTTCTGGAGGATCCATTCAATAACCTTTCAACATGGAAATATGGGTGGATGAGTGCTTACATAGTGAATTTTGGATCTCTTGACCTGAATGTACACTTGCCGGTCTGTGAGGTCTTTTGGGAACTCAGGCTATGTGAACTCCTGATATACCTGGTACCAAATCATCTTGTCTCCTTTCCCAAACACACAGGTGGTGTCTCCATAGATAGGGGGTGGGGAAGGAGGCATGCCTTATTCTGAGATATCTACCTCTAGACTATTGCTTCTTTTCCGAACTGCTGAAGGCCCCATATCGCTTGAGGCCGAAGAGATGGAGACACACTTAAGATCGGCTTCAATATTCCCTGGCATGTCCATAAAAAAATCCCACGATAAGACGAGTGACATAATTACAAATATGTTAAGACTGATGAAACTTCCAAATGACTACTTAGGTTAGGTCGCTGCAACCCCTGGTAATTATTATCTGAAGAAGTGGTGAGGCTTACAAATTAGCGACTTTGCAACTAGGTCACAAGGTCGCATAGATGTGAACTCTCAGGAAACTGTGACTTTGTGATTTGGTGACTTGCGACTAGGTTGCAAGGTCGCTAGGTCGCACTAGAGTAAACTTTCAGGGAACTGCGACTTTGCGACTTTGCGACTTGCGACTAGGTCGCAAGGTCACTAGGTTGTGAGGTTGAAAATTAGGTGATTAATTGGTGATTACTGACCTGATGACTTCACGACTTAGTGACCAAGTCACGATGTCACAGGGTCTCTTAGTCGCTAAGTCGCGGAGTCGCACTAGGGATTTTTGAGAGGGTTTATGATGATTGAAACCCGCAGTGAATGAATGGAAAAGAGGGAAAAAAATCCAAGGGTGTTGGAAAAATCTGAGCTTCAAGGCCTCCCCAGGAAACCAAGAAGGGTGCTTGAGGAAAACTGAGGCAGGGTAAGGTTCAGAGGGGGAGGCAGAGAGAGGTGATCCTTAGGGGAGGTAAAAACTTTAACAAGAGGGTTGGTGAGTAGGAATGAAACCAAAAGGGGGATTAATAGGCAAGGGCAGGGGCAGGTGAGGCAACAATTAATCAAAAAGGAAATAACAGGAGGATTAGGAAACTTACCTCGAAAAAAATCGATCCAACTGGCTTTTCAGAGGCGTTATTTTCCCCGTCGCACAGGTTGAATATGACCTACGTGACCCTCTTATTTATAAATGGGTCATACGTGTGACCATTTAATGCAGGTCGCTAGGTCGCTAATTAGGGCTAGTTGAGGCGAGATGCGAACTTGTGACCCTGCGACCCCACAACCTGGAGGTCACTAGGTCGCTTGGTCGCACAGTCGCAAATGTGAGGCTTTATGCCAGGATGCGACCTTACGACCCTGTGACCTAGGGGTCGCAAGGTCGCAATGTCATATGGTCACAAAACAAAAAACAAAAAAAAAAATAACAGAAGCATCTAAGCAAAAAACAAAAACAAAAATAACAAAAGCATCTAAGCAAAAGAAAGACACTATGGTACAGAGCATGGTGACGACTGCTAGGGTTGTCAGGTGAAATAGTGCTTGATGTTGTGCCCATTTACCGAGAGGAACTTAACTCTCCCTTCTAAGGTACAGAGTCTATATGTGTGGGAACCAACCTTTTCTTTGATTTGGAAGGGGCATGTCCGTAGGGCTTGGAATTTGGTGTGTTTTCCCTTATCTTCGTGAGCTTTATCCCATTTGAGGATGAGGTCACCCACTTTGAAAACCTTGTTTCTGGCAGACTTCTTGTGGAACCATCGTTTTATTCGACTCTGGTGGATGGAGAATTTTTCTCGAGCCTTTAGCCTTTCCTCCTCCAGTTTCAACAACGTGTTTATACAGCCTTGTAAGGAAAGGCACGGGGTACCATGTGTTTCTTGTGACAATGGAAGGGCTGGGAGAGACAGGTTGGGAGGAAGGATTGCTTCTTTGCAATAAACTAGAAAGAATGGTGAGGTGCCCAAGGATGGTTTGGGTGTGACCCGATCAACCCATAGGGCATTGTTCCAGTTTCGTTGTTGGGACAACAAAGTATTTTTAATGATGCAAATGAGGTTTTTATTGGTTGACTCAGCTAACCCATTTCCTTCGGGATAATAGTTGGTGGAGTGTTTGAGCACTATACCATTTTCTAGAGAAAATTCATATAATTTGAATCATGAAAAATAAGTTGCCTTATAAAAAACAAGTAGTTTGGAACGCCAAACCTGGTCATGATGTGCTGAGCGATGAAAGCTATTACTTCTTGATCGTTGATTTGGCGCAAAAAAATCGCTTCAACCCACCTTGTGAAGTAGTCCGTAGCCGTAAGGATATATCGATGCTTCTTAGAGGAATGTGGAAAAATATCTCCGATCACGTCGAGTCCCACTATTGAAATGGATCTTCCACTGCGATAGACTGTAATGGGGTGGATGATCGTGTCTCCCTATTGGCAAAATTTTGACACGGCAGGCATCTCTGAACATAGGCATGTGCATCTTTGAACAGAGTGGGCCAATAAAAACTGGCACACATAATTTTGTGAGATGTGGCATCCCCTACGTAGTGCCCACCTGCTGGACCATCATGTAGTTCCTTTAAGACCTCTCGAGCCTCATTATGTTCCAAGCAGCATAGCAAGATTTCGCTGTGGTGCTTGCGGAACAACTTACCCTGCAATAGCTGGTAGGATGCAACCTTCAGTCTTACTGCACGTTTTTGCTGGGCGGTTAAAGTGGGGTTCATGATACCGTGCCCAAGATATTGTTGAAGATCAATGTACCATGAAGGAGTGCTTTGCTGAGTGTTATGCGAAATTATGAATTACGGATAAAACATTCTTCCCTAAATGTGGTGAATTTCATTTAGAAAAAAAGGTTAAAGACTTTAAAGGTACTTTTCCTAACAATAAATAGACACATAGATCAGATCAAGAAACTTACTTGGAGTCCAAGCGCTTCCAATTCTCCTTCTGTCTCTCTTGCTATAGCTTCAAATCCAAGCTAGATCGCCAAAATATTTCCTGCAAGAATGAACACTAAACAACAAAGTGATAGCAATATACATATGCCTATTCAAGTTATTCAGTTAAATCAGTGAAACATGAACCATATACATCACATAAGAATTCATAGCATGGAAGATAGAAGCTTATACAGATACATATGTGGGAAAGTAAACATCAATATTTATTAATGGATAGAAGGGGAGGTTACAACCAGTGATTGATTTGATGTCACCATCTCCAGCATCATCCTAGCCTCATCACAATGAACATCTCTCCAGCGGCATATCACTCAAATCAATTCCTCAATTGAAATTCCACCAACGTTTCTCTACTCAAATTCTTCCCCCCCAAGCACTAGGATCTGTGCTCAATTTATAGATGACCTGAAGGTTGTTTTACAATCAATGAATTTCTTATAATAGACAAGACATGTTCCTAAGATCAGAGGTATCAAATGGACACATGGATTTGAAGTTTGACATGTATGCACTCTTCTAGAAGCATTAGGGGAATTTTGAGGTCTAAAATGGGCCTCCTAAGGAAATAATAAAATAATATCTATTCCAATAAAATAATACTTATGAATTTTCAATTCACTTTTGCACCACAATCCATGTAACCATAGTTAAATTCAATTCAAAAGTTGTACGAATATAAAATTAATAAAAAAATTGTATTCATATGACTATAAATAAGATGAGCTTTTTAAGAAAATGTCATTATCATTGAACAACTAATGCATTTGTCCTTTGGACTTAAATAATTTAAAATAAAATATAAATATAAATTTATAAATTCTTAATTATAATATATGCTATTAATTAAAATTTATATTATTTAAATTATATAATAACATTTAATTAATATACTATATAAAAATAATATAATATAATATAATAAATGTATAGGGATATGCATCGTTTCTTTCAAGAAATATTAAATGACAATAATATTTTTTTATTCAAAAAGTGTGAAATGACATTTATTATGAGTACTTTACTTTCACTTTAAAATTACTTAGAGCACTACTATGGTTAACCATGAGCTTTTATCCACCATTGAGAATGTGACAAGTAAGTACCTTTAACTCAAACAATGCCACCTCAACCATTAGGGATGATGTCATCTCCTAAAATGTGATTGGTTCTCATAAAGTGAATTTTGTTTGTACATTTTCCTTAGGAGGCCCATTTTAGACTTCAAAATTCCCCTAATGGCATTGGCCAAGTGGAGATTCCGGAACAATGAGAATTTCGCTCTCAATTGATCAATGCACCCTTGAGTTTCGGGAAGTGCTTTACAGAGCACCTTTGAATGGAGGTACCTGCATATGCAACGCACTTAGCCTCTTGAGAGACTGCATTGGTGAAATCATAGGTGCTATAATATATACTTCAAATCTTGGAAATATTGCAATAGAAGTCAGGAATTATTTGTTTTTTTTCTTTAGCTTAGGGTATATAGCAGCTAAAATGATAGGGGATGATAGACCCTATTCATTGGTTTTGGGGATGATGTCCAGTTAAACCAGGTCTTTGGGAATGGTGCCCAAATTGACCTATAACATATTCCCCCCTAAAGCATGAAGTCAGAATAATAATAACAATATTTTTGAATGAGATGCTTTACACTATGATGGGCTGGAGCTGAAGTGGAGTGGTGACCTGCATCAATCTTACAATACATTACATCTTGATATATCCTCTTGATCATAAATTTCTGAGGGAATGCATTCCCATGCTCAGCACATAAACTATCTAATAACATGTACATAGTGCATAAAGTCATCTACATTGGAATGTTTCCCAATATAGACATGCCTAGAGATATAGGCCCATGTTCAGATGACGATCTGTATGTAAAGTCATCGTACAGATGATGTGTACAAAAATCCTGAAATCGCAGCTCGGATGGATGAAACTATATCTGGGGTATTCTTATCTCGTTCACTCGATATTTCAGGTACAAGTCTAGCCATGTGAATATATGATTTGTAGTCGAATATGGGAAGACATTGTTTGATTACCAGCCAATGATGTGAGCTGTTAACAAACACGAGAGAACCACCATTGATGTCAATGGCCCTCAAGGTACTGCAGTACATTTCATAAGGCGTGAATAGATGATTTTATGTCGAACACCAAACAAAATCTTTCTGTCAAAGATTCGGAAGCGAGGATCTTGTCGATGGTGTAACAAGCCTCATGGTATTGGAATATGATGTTTCTAGGTGAAATTCCTAGATGATGATTTGCCATCGACAGGAAGCCACTTTATTGCAAAACGGGAGTTATTGATTTCAGAGACAAAGGATGACTCGATATAACAATGTTCAGGGATGACTATCATGAGAATAAAGGTTTATGAGTATTGTAGAAGGATGAGTATTCACTGGATGACTTCTCTTGAACATATCGGCAACAATGAGATGAGTTGGCAGCATTGACCCAAAACCGAAGTGAAGGTATGATGAAACATAGGTATGAATGAACCGTTAAGAAGATTAACCAACCCAAACAGTCATGGTGATGGAGTGAAGTGTCATGTTCAAGAGCGACCTGCTACTGTAAAAAGTTCTATTTACTTTCCCAAATTTTCCTTGGTCATTTTTCGACCAGTACCTCTTTATTTTTTAACAAGCTTGAGGAGGATACCATATGCTTGATCTATAATTCAACCCTTTGAGCGAACAATGTATCGCTATTTAATAATTTAACGAGTCTAGCGATGAATGAAACTCGATGCTTTCCATGATCGACAAGCCCGTCGCTATTTTATTTTTTAAGGAGCCTAACGACAGTGACAACCCGATCCTTTTTCATATTTAGAGAGTTTGAAAAAGAGGACGAAAAATAAAACTCCATAAGTATTTTTTCGTAAAATTGTCACTTATATCTGAAAAAGTGTAATAATATTTGAGAGAACCTCTTTAGTCATGTTTGACCAAGGTATTCCTTTTTCGTAAATAATCTATCTCGGTCCGAAAAAGGGTTAAACTTATACTGAGTAGATATCAACTCATTTACTTTTACGAGCTCGAAAAGACAATTGCTCAGCAATATTTTCACATTATCAGAGTCTGAAAAGAGCTAAAAGAAGACTCCAGGGGTTCCTTTTTCGCTCTTATCGAAGCTCAAAAAAGAGATAAAAGTGCGCTTCAAGTCCTTTTTTGTTTTTAACAAAGCTCAAAAAATAAGGATAAACGTATGATTTGTGGTCAAATCATTCTCGAAATAAATATGCACAACTAATCTGTTCATCAACTGTAAAACCTGTTCAGAAAAACATAAAATAGATTAAAAATACCCGTTTCATGATAAAAAATATAATAAAACCATAGTCACATCAATAGTTATTCATTGCAAATAATCAAATGTCTAATTAACGCAGATTTATCATTTATTTTTACATTTTCAAAGTTACCATTTGCATTTTCTAGCTTTGAACCTGTTTTTACCCCCAAACTTCAGTAGTTGATTGGGTGCAATAGTTAAGAATGTTTTGAATGCCCCCTGCAAGAGCACATGTCGAATGCCCCTTGCAAGAGTAGGTTCCCCTCAAGATTCATTTCATTCACCTAAGTAGATTACTGGTTAGTAAAAGCTGTATGGAATGAAGGTTCACTTACAAGATCAGATGGAAGACTCGTCGTAATTAGGAGAGGTTTTGTTTCATTTTTTAACGAGCTTGACACAGGAAAAGAACTATGCTCATGACTTGTTTCATTTTTTAATGAGGTTGACACAATAAAATAACTTTCATCAAAGGCACTTGTTTCATTTTTTAACGAGGTTGACACAAGAAAAAATAGCTATCCTCATACGCACTTGTTTCATTTTTTAACGAGGTTGACACAAGAGAAAATAAATATCCTCAAAGGCACTTGTTTCATGTTTTAACAAGGTTGACATAAGAAAAAATAACTATCCTCATTCTCGGTTTCATTTTTTTAACGAGATTGACCCAGTAAAAGAACCATCCTCATAGTGCAGTTGGACTAGTGAGTGTGCACTAGAAAATATGTAGTCTAACAAAGTCATAATTTAAGGAGCTTGATGAGCACCACAAATGATAAGTTATAACATGCGTTGACGGGTCTTCTCCAGGGTTTTCATTGAATTTTGGAATTTCAGAGGGTAATTTCTGTGAAATCACTAGCCACCAAGGGGAATAATAGATGGGACCAGCTTGATATTGCACTGAAGATGTGAATAAAGGATCAAGTCGTTCAGTACTCATAAGGGAGGAACCAGATAGGATTCCATCTGATGACATGGGTGAATTCAATGGACAGAACATCGAAGATGAAGCAATAGTAGATGTTGTTGCAATTAAAATAGATGGTTCAGGTTGGGATGTTATCTTAGTCATGGTCAAATGACCCAATGTATACCCTATAGAATCTATGAGAACTCAAATTGAAACATGATCAACAAAATTAGAGGAAGGTGATTGAGGAAAAGACTCGTACAGGTAAAGCTCCTACTGAAAATGAGTTGGAGTTAAAGATGTCTCCTCTTGTGGTATTTCTTCAATCAAAATCAAACTAGGTTGAAGAACTTCACCGTCAGGCCCAAAGTATATTTCAAGTAGTTTAATGCGTGATATGGGAGACTCAATGGCTACAATAGATTGTGGAGTGACCAATATAGAAAAAACTTCCGGTTGTTTGACTTCGAGATCAAGGTTTTCTCCACTTAGGGAATATAGCAACTAAAATATAAGGGGATGATAGACCCTATTTCATTGGTCTTGAGATGATGTCCAGTTTTACCAATAACAGTTGCTCCCTAAAGCACGATGGGATCTGGATCAACTTCCGGTTGAACAACGTCGGGTTCAGGAGGTATGGTCTCACTGATTGTATGGATCATGACCACGGGTAATTGTGAACACTCTGTCTCGACAACATTAGACAAACCAGGATTTGTAGAAACAACTCATGCTGACTCTGGTATACGAGAAGATGATGCTTCACCAGAGGTACTGATAGTACTAGTTTCGGTAGAGTGATTTCATCTTCACCGACCAGGAGTAACTTCTGGTGGTAAAGGTGGTTTCAATGCTAATCTACGCGAACGACGGGGAAAAGGATTTTGTTCTTCCACGATGACTGATTTATTTTAACCAAAAAACAAATAAACAAAATAAAAGGGTAATGCTAGGAAAAAGGTTTACCAAGAAACTGTGAACTGCAGAATACCTCCTGGCGAACCAAGAAGTACAGGCAGGAAATCTCCCTGAATGCTGTGTTCGGTGTATCACAATTTACAAGGTGATTGACTTGGTTCACTATGGTTGGATAGTAACGTAAAGTTGTCCTCCCAAATATACCCGAAGGTACATGGAGGCCTAAGTCCGTATTAGCGTTGTCTGATGCGAAACCACACAGTGAGAGCACCCCATATACTTTTCGTATTGTAACACTGCCCGATATACCCGAAAGTATGTGGATGATCTATGATATAATTACATATGTGGAGTGAGGTATTAGAATTGGAATGTATCATAGACAATTAACGATAGCTGCTATGTTTTACGACACCGAAACATGTCTCTAGCCTAGACCTTCTAAATGTTATCGTTATGGTTCCAATTCTTCGTTAGGTAAATTGAAATAAATTTTAAGTTGATCTTGTTTATCAATTTTCCTTTAAAGGTTCACCGCGATGATGTATTGGAAATTCCTAAAATGCAAACTAAAATGATAAGCAATCTTTTCACTTTGAGTTTTTTAATGAAAATCCTAGCTACTAGAGGGAAAAAGCAATCAATTTGAGAGCATACAATCAAAGAGCACAAACTAAAATGCAGCTTTCGTAATTGTTCCTATGCAAAACACACAATCCACTGCATGAAAATGCAGGTTTTTCTTTTCTTTCCCTTTAATTTGAATGAAGAAAAGGAAACTAAGTGCATCAAATCAATAAAAACAAATGCCTTTTACTTTGAGAAATGAGGAATGGAACAACAATTTCTCTTTTTAGGAAAAATGAAGATTTTAACTACAATTTCTCCTATAGGAAACGAAGAATTTAACGATCATTTCCTTTTCAAAAGAAAATGGATCTAATGCATCAATGAAAATACTTTGAAATTAATTCGTCAATGATAAAGAAAAAAACTTTAAATAAACATTGAACAAACTTTTCTTTCAAAGGAGGAATAAGTAGGTAAAGTCACCGGTCAATATGAGGCATCAGACACTTTGAAAACAAAGCAAACAACAAATTGAAAGAAAATGCAATGAAAAATTCAATGGAATTTGATTGAGTCTAGGGGGCAATGCAGTCTATAAGGGGAGACAGTGCGTTGCAACACACCCCTAAGTGGAAGACAGTGCATTTCAATGCACCCATAAGTGGAAGACAGTGCTATGGAAAGCACTGTGTCTTATGCAACAGTGCGTTGGGAACAACAAAGAACAAAAACTCAGGTTGTTAAACACACTTCTAATGCAAATTTGAATTCAAAAAGCCTAATATTTCAGAGTAAATGCAAATGGGTTTATAACAGAGGCAAACTACACCAAGGATGAAGGGTAAAATCCCCAGTGGAGTCACCAATTTGCTATGTGGAATTATGAATTACAGATAAAACATTCTTCCCTAAATGTGGTGCATTGCATTTAGAACAACAGGTTAAAGACTTTCTGTATACGTTTCCTAACAGTAAATAGACACACATATCAGGTCAAGAAACTTACTTGGAGTCCAAGTGCTTCCAATTCTCCTTTTGTCTCTCTTGTTGTAGCTTCAAATCCAAGCTATATTGCCAAAATATTTCTTGCAAGAATGGACACTAAATAGTAAAGAGATAGCAATATACAGATGCATATTGAAGTTATTCAGTTAAATCAATGAAACATGGACCATATACATCAAATAAGAATTCATAACATGGAATATAGAAGCTTATATAGATACATATGTGGGAAAGTAAACAACAATCTTTATTAATGGATAGAAGGGTGTTGGAACAGGGTCTCCTACAAGTTGTGAAACTAGTCCATTTTGAATACTTATTCTTAAATTTAGTCTAGCGCGGGGGGTTTTGGGGTGGGTAAAAGCCCCGAAAGCGTTGTAATGGATAAAAGGGTAAAACAGGGGCCCGAAAACCACGGTTTGCGGACCATAGGAAAGTCTAGGCTAGATTATTATAAATAGAGGAACATTTTGTATTGTAAAGTATAGATTGCAAGAACTATTGATGCGAATTGTGTTTTAAGTTACCTGTTTGGGTTTTTGGGGAAAGGACTCCTATTGGCTGTGTGCGCGGAGATCCAAGTCTAGTTGTGTGCAGACCCTGCTGCTGTGTGCGCAGGCTGGGAAGGGAATTGTAAGAAGGAATTGATGAATTGATGACTAAGAAAGGTTGATAGAGAACTGAAACTGTGAGTAATATTTGTGTGAATCATTGGTAATTACTGCATTGTGCATTTCCTGTATTTAAGCTGCAAAGATCTGTGCAAGTGTGTTTTCTGTATCTACATCTGTTATGTTCTATTTATGTAATGTTGTGCTACTGTCATAAAAGAATATAATTATAGATCTAGCGCATGTGGATGCGAATAGAGATCCACTTGGCCCTGCGAAGAACAAGGTGATCTGGGTATCACAGGGCTAGACGCAGCTTTGCTTGCCTTACCCATCCTTTCTCAGGGTGCGGAAACCTGGTTCCAACACCCACCCATACTACTTTGGGTGAGACTTTGACCTACGCAAGTAGGTGATTGCCAAAAGAGCCAGTATTATAGGGGTTTTTTGGCAAACCTTGAGCTCCGAACCTGGGTCAGAACCCCCTGAGCCAACAAATGGTTCTGTTGCCAGGACCCTGGAGCGTTTTAAGGAAGTGATCAGGTATTGACAAGCGAATACTAGAGATCTAACATGGAACTGAATGAGCGCTAATCTGGATGAAAGAAAAACACGGAGCAGTAAGTACTATCGAACCAATCAAGAAGAGGATCACTCTGCCCGCAGTCTGCTGAGAAGAGAAACAACGCAAGGTACGCCAGTTACCCCAACGTCAGAATCACGGGAGAACAAGCCCTCAACCGAAACCTCACTAGAAGGAGACATGGCAATACACTTGAAATTACCTACCTTTAAAGGCGTGGCCGATGAGGACATGGATCGTTTTTGGTTCGTGGCTGACTCAGTATGGACTACGCAGGGGGTGGTAAGTGATACTATGAAGAGAGCACAGTTGTCCCTGGCCTTCGAAGAAAGAGCTCTGGACTGGTATATACGGTACATATCTCAAAACGAGAGCGCATATCTTCAAGATATTAAGGACGCCCTAAAAAAATAGTTCCGGAAGCCGAAATCTTACTCTCAGTTGGTAGCCAAAGTAAAAGACTTCAAGCAAGGTGCATCTAAGTCGGTGTGGGAGGCCAATCAACAATTGAAGAATGCAATACGGGAAGGAGGGTTCAAGTACGATGACAGACAACACACAAAATGGCTCATTGCTATGTTGCTACCTCAATTACGTATACCAATGGGCCACTAGACCTTCGAGTCGCAGGAAAAAGCCTTGGAAGCTGCCATGAAACTCGAAGCCGCGCCAAAGGATGGCACATTGAGGGGAGTACAAAAAATTCAAGAGTAGCTTGGAGCCATGCACATGGAAATTCAGAGCTTACGGACGGAACGGGGAAAAGGAGTTAGTGTAGACCTCTGGTGCATACGATGTCGGGTGTCTGGCCATACATAGGACCAGTGTTCTCTATTGACGGATTACTTGCAGGTAGGGGAAACTAGTCCGCTATGCCCCGAATCCAGTGGATAGGCGCTATGGTGCGATGACTTCCGGGTAGCGGGACTACATGATATGGCCCAGCAGCCTCGACTAAGTATGGGCGAACTGGAGCAGCAATGGTGCTGCTTCCGCTGATCGGTAGGGCATGATGAGAAGAACTGTTGCATGTATGACTTGATGGTAGAACGGGGAAACCTCTATAGGGTAAAATCAGACCCTGTGTCGCCAAGATCCCCCGTGAACTTTGGTGGCTCCCTTACAAGGGGTAGGGGGGTCGGGGAGGAAGCACAGGATAGGAGCGGAGGCAGCTGATCTGTTATAATTGCGGAGAGGTAGGGCACTTCGCCAGGGACTGCCTAAATCCCACCAAGAAATCTTGCAAATATTACCAGCAGCTGGACCATGAGATTGAATATTCCCCGATCCTGATAGAAAAAATGCAGGAAAAACAGCCCACCCCTACGCAGAATGTGCGAAGAGTTAAAACCGAGCTAAGGAATGTAGACCCAAGTGTAAAAATAATGACACGCAACGATATGGTCACCCAAGGAGCCAAGGAAGTGCTTGCCAAGGATCTTACGACCTCTTCGGAAGGATTGAACATCGGAGGGAAAGAAACACTAGTAGCTCCTGCACAGACACCAACTCACCTCAAGATAGAGGAAGGAGTTGAGCAATTTCTGCAGGCGTGCCTGAAGCTACTACGTAACCCACAAGCTGTATAAAACCTTCAAGTATTACTACATAGCTGCGCAGCCCGACCCAACACAATTCCTGAGACTAGGGATGTACACAAGCTATACAACTATAAGAAACACACCAAAAGAGAAATGCAGCTGACTACGCAGATTGACGACTACGAGATGGATCAAGTTATTCTCGATCTTGGGTCGTATGCGAACGTATTACCAAAGCAAACATGGAAATAAATGGGAGAGCCTAAGTTGGAATGGTTCACCATCTAGATGTGCATGGCGAATCAACAGAAGATCATCCCTCTCAGAAGGCTGCCAAAAGTCATGGTATATATCACAGGAGTAAAAGTCCTAGCTAACTTTGAAGTCATAGAAATTGTGGAGGATGCGGATCCTTACCCTGAACTCCTAGGACTTGACTAGGCTATAGACGTGGGGTGTGCCATCAATCTCAAAAAGCGCAGCATGGTGTTTGAGAATAATGGTACGCGCGTAATAGTACCACTAGATCCCGCCAAAGGTGTGCAGTATACATAATTAGCATACGAGGAGGAGGAAATAGATCACATTTACAAATTGACTACGCAGGATGAAGAACGGGTTTACCCCACAACAGACGGAATACCCTGTTGGGAGAAGGACAGTGAATGATTTTCTAACCCTGATGGGGAACTAGAGATTTGGAAAAACTGGTTACACGATGTTTCGGTGCTGCGATGCCCTTGGGTCGCGAGGACTCTCTACTGCATTTCTTTGGAGGTAAGAGATCTTCCCCACTTTGATGTTTCTGGTAGCATCCAAGAATTCCTAAG
This sequence comes from Pinus albicaulis, assembly GCA_034641835.2. Lineage (NCBI taxonomy): Eukaryota > Viridiplantae > Streptophyta > Pinopsida > Pinales > Pinaceae > Pinus > Pinus albicaulis. The sequence continues at coordinate 76,968,978 of CM076574.1, read as the reverse complement.
GACACTGGAAGCTAGGGTGCCAAGAGAATGATGGCTCTAGGCCCTTAATATGGCTTTGCATGGGACACCTACATGATGGTGGGATACCCACAAGAATGCATTCCCGGATTGGGAAACGTGTCGGGATAGGATGATTCTGCGGTTCGCCCCTTCAGATGACGTACGCACCAAGATACTCATCGGACCCGGGGATCCCTGCACACATCTACATGCCTGGATGACCAAATGGTCTGACCGAACTATAGAAGAATGGGTCCAACTATTTTTTCATGCCTTGGGCCCTATCCTTGCCACTTGGTACTTAGAGGCATAGTTACACCAGCTTACCCGCCACTGGGAAATACTAAAAGAGGAGTTTATAGGAATGTTCAGACTAATTGGGGGAATAGAGATGCTCGACGAAGCTCTGCAGGACATCGATGTGTTTATATTTAAGAAGTCTCACCACCATGCCGCACCAGCGGCCCTGACGTGGGAAGTGCAGATGCAAGGCATAGTCAACTGTCGGAGCTTGGTGATCGACGAAGAACAAGATAATTCGCGAAACATATCTGTTACAGAATCTGAAGGGGAACACATCGTTATTGGACCCTCGCTGCAGAATATTGATGTAACACAATATCTCAAGCTGCGCGAAGTTAATATTGGGACGGAAGAACACCCTAAGCTGGCTAAAATCGGGGACTATTGGGAAGAAGGAATTGTAGGAAAAATTGCAGAGTTACTTACGGAGTATCAGGACTTATTTCCGACAAAGTTTACCGAGCTCAAAGGAATCATCGGGGACTTAGGCGTTATGCACATTACTCTAAAACCTAAGGCGCGTCCCGTCAAGTAGCGGCCTTACCAACTAAATCCTAAATATAAGCAAAAGGTCAAAGAAGAATTGGATAAAATGCTTACCGCAGGTATCATTGAACCGGTTGAACAATCGGATTGGGTAAGTCTAATGGTTATCCAGGAGAAGAAGACAAAGGGGGAAATACACATCTGTGTGGATCTATGCAAGTTAAACGACGCCTGCATCCATGACCCCTTCCCTACGCCCTTCTCTGACGAAATCCTTGATAGCATGGGCAGATAGGATGCCTATTCCTTCACCGATGGGTTCTCAGGGTACCACTAGATCTGAATTGCACTTGAAGATCGCAGTAAAAAAACATTCGCGACCGAATGGGGGTCCTTTCAGTATACGGTCATGCCCTTTGGTCTCAATAAAACACCTACTATTTTCTCAAGGGTCGTAGTTTATGTATTCAATGAGTTTATTCATAAGTTCCCAGAGGTTTATTTCGATGACTGGATGGTTTTTGGCCTAGTAAAGGAGCATGTCTCTAACCTACGATTAATGTTGGATGCATTCCGAAAGCACCAGATTTCCTTGAATATTAAGAAGTGCATCTTCTGTGTACCATTCAGAATCTTGCTTAGACACATAGTCTGTCGTTAAGGATTGATGGTTGATCCTGCGAAGGTAGCCGTAATTATAAACCTTGCAGTCCCAACGACGGGAAAACAGTTGTGTTCTATTCTCAGACACACGAGCTACTACAGGAAATTCATTCAGGGGTACACTCTGATCACAAAACCCATGGAAAAACGACTTAAAAAAGATGTCTCCTTTTTTTGGAATGATGAATGTCATAAGAGCTTTGAACTGCTCAAGGAGAAGATGATCTCTGCACCCATACTAATATTTCCTGACTGGTCGAAGTAATTTCATGTACATGTGGATGTGTCGGGCATCGCTTTAGGCGCTGTCCTCACTCAACTTAGAGAAGGAGATATTGATCACCCTGTTGCCTTTGTGAGTCAGAGACTCTCAGGCACAGAACGAAACTACTCTACCACTGAGCGCGAAGGACTGGCTATGGTATACACGTTACAGAAATATCGACACTATCTGCTGGGTGGACACTTTAAAATGTTCACTGATCATTCGAATTTGAAATACCTGGTCAACAAGCCTATGTTGGGGGGGGAAGATTTGCCGCTAGCTGTTACTATTCCAGGAATATGATTTTGAGATCATCGTCAAGCCTGAAAGGTTGAATGCAGGCCCGGATCATCTATATCGCATCGAAATAGGGGAAGAACCTACTAATTTGGAGGAGGGCTTACCAGATGCGTAGTTGTTCACCATTAGGGTGGTTGATGCACACTTTGCTGATATCATTGAGTTCCTCACTACAGGCATGACCCTTGCAGAATATTTGGTGCAGCAGAAGGAGTTAGTTACTCGGGCAGCGGACTTTACTATCATCGCCGGTCAATTATACAAGCTAGGTGCGGATGAGATACTACGCAGATATGTCCTGGAACATGAACGACCTGCCGTTTTAGCAGAAGCACAAGAAGGTGTACCAGGAGGCCACTATGCAGGATGAGCTATGGCACAAAATATTTTGAGGGCTAGGTTATGGTGGCCTACCCTGCATCAGGATTCTTACACCTATTGTAGATCATGCGATATATGCCAGTGAACAGGACGACCCTCACGCCGAGATGAGATGCCATTACAGCCTCAAGTGGCTCTACAAGCTTTTGAAAAATGGGCCATTGACTTTATAGGACCCATCAATCTGCCAGGAAAGAAAATAGGTGCGTGCTACATTATTATCGCCACTGACTATGTCACTCGATGGGCCGAGGCACAAGCGGTGAAGGATTGTATTGCGGATACTGCGGCGCACTTCATCTTTGAACAGATTTTGACCAGGTTTGGTTGCCCAAATATCCTAATGAGTGACTGAGGTACGCACTTCATTAACTAAATGATTCAAGCCCTGAGTGAGGAATTCCGGATCCACCATGCAAAGAGTACACCATACCATCGCCAGGAAAATAGGGCGGTTGAAGCTTTTAACAAAATTTTGGAATAGACATTAACTAAGGTTTGCAATGCCAATCGTAGTGACTGGGATTTTTGCATTCCCTCTATTCTGTGGGCCTACCGAATGACCTGCAAAGAAGCTGATAGGCAGGACCCCCTTCCGAATGGTCTATGGAAAGGAGGCCATTATGCTCACAGAGTACATTGTTCCTAGCCTACGCATTGCAACTTTTACAAATATGGAGAACCCAGATATCATAGAGGAGCGTCTTGCGTAGCTTGTGGATTTGGAGGAAGATCAGATTATTGCTAATTTCCATCAACAGGTTCAGAAGGCTCGTGATAAAGCTTGGCATGATCGACATATTAGCCAAAAGATGTTTGTCGCAGGCGATCTTGTCCTTTTATACGATAGCCAATTTGCGAAACACCCAAGCAAATTTTGGCAGCACTGGCTTGGTCCCTACACAGTTATGGAAATCACTGATGACGAAGCAGTCCAACTAGCTACTTTGTGCGGTGACATCTTACCTAGCTTTTTCAATGGTAATCGACTCAAGCCATACCGGGCTTAATGAATATATGGTGGCCACAGTGACTCGGGACAAGTCACAAGACTATGTTGGGGGACTGTTGGAACAGGGTATCCTACAAGCGGGAAACTGGTCCATTTTGAATACTTTTTCTTAAATTTAGTCTAGTGCGGGGGTTTTGGGGTGGGTCAAAGCCCCGAAAGAATTGTAATGGGTAAAAGGGTAAACCAGGGGTTCGAAAACCATGGTTTGTGGACCATAGGAAAGTCTAGGCTGGATTATTATAAATAGAGGAACATTTTGTATTGTAAATTAGAGATTGGAAGAACTATTGATGCGAATTTTGTTTTAAGTTATTTGTTTGGGTTTTTGGGGAAAGGACTCCTGTTGGCTGTGTGCGCGGAGATCCAAGTCCAGCTGTGTGCAGACCCTGCTACTGTGTGCACAGCCTGGGAAGGGAATTGTAAGAAGGAATTGATGAATTGATGACTAATAAAGGTTGATAGAGAACTGAATCTATGAGTAATATTTGTGTGAATAATCGGTAATTACTACATTGTGCGTTTCCAGTATTTAAGCTGCGAAGATCTGTGTAAGTGTGTTTTCTGTATCTAGATCTATTCTGTTCTGTTTATGCAATGTGTGCTACTGTCATAAAAGCATATAATTATATATCTAGTGCACGTGGATGCGAATAGAGACTCGCTTGGCCCTGTGAAGAACAAGGTGACCTGGGTATCACAGGGCCAAACGCAGCTCTGCTTGCCTTACCCATCCTTTCTCAGGGTGCGGAAACCTGGTTCCAACACCCATCCATACTACTTCGGGTGAGACTTTGACCTGCACAAGTAGGTCATTGCCGAAAGGGCCAGTAGTATAGGGGTTTTTTGGAAAACCTTGAGCTTCGAACTTGGGTTAGGACCCCTCGAGCCAACAAAAGGGAGGTTACAACCAGTGATTGATTAGATGTCACCATCTCCAGCATCATCCCAGCCTCATCACAATGAACATCTCTCCAACAACATATCAATCAAATCATTTCCTCAATTGAAATTCCAACAACATTTCTCTACTAAAATTCTTCCCCCCCAAGCACTAGGATCTATGCTCAATTTATAGATGAGCTGAAAGTAGTTTTTCAATCAATGAGTTTCTAATAATAGGCAAGACATGTTCCCAATGTTAGAGGTATCAAATGGACACATGGATTTGAAGTTTGACACATATGCACTCTTCTAGAAGAAACTGGCCAAGTGGAGATTCTGGAACAATGATAATTTCACTCCCAATTGATCAACGCACCCTTGAGTGTCGGGAAGTGCTTTGTAGAGCACCTTTGAACGGAGTTACCTGAATATGTAATGCACTTAGACCCTTAAGAGACTGCATTGGTGAGCTCATAGGTGTTATAATATATACTTCAAATCTTGGAAATATTACAATGGAAGTCAAGAATGATTTGTCTTTGTTCTTTGGCTTAGGGAATATAGCAACTAAAATGATAGGGGATGATATCCAGTTAAACTAGGTCTTTGGGAATGGTGCCCAAATTTACCTATAACACTGAGGTGTACTATCGGCCTGGTACATGTCAATTTCATGATCCCAACATTCCTCTTCATTACCCCGCAAGTTTGCGGCTTCAACAACCATCTGGCATAGCCCTTGGCCCTTGACAGTATGTGCAGGTTTGAATTACAGGTCATACTCTTGAAGGCATGTCATCTAGTTGCCTCGTCTCTCACCTAGATCCTGCTCCATGAACAGTGAGCAAACCACTAGGTGAGGTACAAACACTGTGACGTGATTCTTCAAAATATATGGCCTGAAATTTTTGACTGCCTTATATACCGCGTAAGCCTGCTTGTCAATATCTAGATAATTCGTCTTGGCACCTTGCAACCTTGCACTCATGAATGATATGGGCTGCTCGTCACTGCTGTCATCTTTCTGAGTGAGGACAACCGCGAGAGATGAGTCTGAGGTGAAGGTATACAAAATAAAACCTTTGCTGAAATCTGGGCTATGAAGGGTTGGTGCTTCTGCGATGGCTTTTTTGATATTATCAAACGCTTCTTTCTTGGGGGAATTCCATTTAAAATTTGCGTTCTTCTTGATCATACCTTGCAGAGGTTTCACAATTTGGGTGAAGTCTGATATGAATTTTCACAGTAAGTTGATTTTTTCGAGAAACGACTGCATGGCCTTTTTGCTACTTGGGGGAGAAATCTGAGCGATGGATTTTGCGCGTTCTGGTTCCACCACTATGTTGTCTCAAGTTATAATGTGCCCCAATATATTTCCTTTGGAGACTATGAAGATTCTCTTTTTGGGTTAAGTGAGATCTCATATTTTCGGCACCTTTCAAAACTCTGTTTGAGGTCGCGTAAATGGTCACACCTATGTTTGGAAAATACAGTGACATCGTCAAGGTATACCACCACACTTTGCCCCATTAGACCCCGGAAGGCGATGTACATGGCCCTCTGGAAGGTTTCCCTAGCATTGATCAGGCCAAAGGGCATGAGTCTGAATGCGAATATTCCCCATTTAGTCTTGAATGTGGTTTTCAGATGATCGGGTTCAGCCACTAGTACTTCATTGTAACTTGAGAAACCATCTAGTAATGAGAACATTTTTGACCCGGATACTTCTTAAAGGATCTACTCCATGTGGGGCACTGGGTAGTCTTCCTTTCCTGAAGAACGGTTCAAATTTCAGAAGTCCATGCATAAACGAATTTCGCCAGACTTTTTACGAACTGGGACCAAGTTTGACACCCAGGTTGAAAGTCGTACTTTGAATATGATGCATGCGTCTAGGAGTTTCTTTAGTTATTTTTGGATCATCGGCTCCAAAGTAGGGTGTACCTTCCTCAGCTTCTGATGGAATGATTTAAATCCTTCCTTTATGGGTATTACCTGATGGATGATATCCATGTCATAGGTTCACAGCTCATCATACGTCCAGGCGAAAACATCTCGGTATTTCTTGAATAATTCAGTGAAGGATTGCCTCTCCTGAGGGGTGCATGTTTTACCGAGGTTGACGAATTTGGGTTCCTTTTCTGTCCCAATATTTATTTTCTGGGGCAGTAAAGTGGAACTCTGTACCTTTGTGTTGGGGGCTCCTCGAAAACAGTTTTGTAGGTCAAATAACTTTTCAAGCGACACGACCCATTTGGGTATGGGATTCCCCTTATTCTCTTCTCGTTCCTTTTGCAAGACAAGGTCATGATATTCTTCTTCGATAATGACATCCTTGAATACGTCTGCATTAAGCATGAAATCCAGTACATGTTGATCGTCATTAAAAATGCACAGATTATTTACATTATCTGGCACGACAGGCTTATAAAAAATTTCAATAGAGAACCCATCTCTTGGTGGGGTAAATCTAGTAGCAGCATGGGTGAGTGTATCGACTGCTGAATTATGCATTCTAAGTACGGACTTAATACCAAAAGCATCAAAGGCAGAAATTAAACACCATACCTCTTGCCGGTAACCTTTCAAATGCAGAGATAGGCAGTGAATGGTATTACGTACCTGCCGAGTGATGATCTCGGAGTCTCGAATTACCTTCAAATAGTTGATTTTGAGATCGATTGCTTTCTTGAGCCTAAGGATCAGTGCTTCATACTCGGTTGTATTATTGGTACATTGGAACTCTAGCTGGTAAGAAATTAGGAACTTATTATTTTGGGGGTCTAACAAAATATAGCCTGCGCCAACCTCGTCATGGGTCTTGGAACTGTCGTAGCACAGGGTCCAAAATTCATCTTCTAATTTTTCAAGATCGCATGAGTGCATAGGGGGTGTAATTGAGGCAGTGGAATCTAACGGCCCTTATGGTGCAGCAAGGTGGACAACAGTAGCCAGTGGTAGCTCTGATCAGACATCTTGGGCGACCGGAGATTGAGGGGTTTGATAACACCGAACGCGGCCTCTAGGAGGCACATGCCCAAATCTTCTTGTGCGAAGCTGATGGGTTCATTGGTTGTATCTAGGTTGGTTACTGTGTGTTTCATGTAAGGTTATATTTCAACCCATATTTGATTGTTCCTACCCTTTTATGGGAGCCACCGGTGCAACCAGTCGGTGGAAAAGTATCCCCGCAGCTTGCTTGACCAATCTCAGCTCAATAGCAAATTGTAGGCTTCGGGGATATCCACAATCACTATATCGATGCACTGGTGCACCCTAGAGTCTGAAGAGAGGTGGATGAGGACATTATTCAATTCACACATGACGGGGACTTGGGATCTATCAAGCTGAATGATGCTGGCGTCAGTTTTTTCAAGATGGATGTTTAATTTCTTGCATACAGACAGGGGCATAACATTTGTGGATGCACCAGAATCGACGAGGCAATTATGAACATTGAATTTGAAGATCTCGAAAGAAAGGAGGAAAGGGGGTGTGGATCCTCAAGAGTTTACATTGACGACATTCATGATGGACTGGGGACTTGCAGTAGCTTGGGAAGATGTGGAGCTCACGGGTTTGGATGCTTGCAAGTTGGAAAAAGCTTTGAGAATAAGATCTTGCTAGTTAGCGATCCGGCCGAGATCGTAAAGGGAAATGTTGGCTCGTGTTTTCTTCATATCTTCAATGATGTTATATGCAGATTCTGGGTGTGGGAGAGGTTCAGTAGAGGTATTTGGTGAACTTGATGATAATCTATCCTTTGGGTTGACTCGGGCAGAGGTGGGGCTATATTTTTCAGGAGTTGTGGTTTGGTTTTCCTTGTTTGGTGGCAAAATATTTCTTAGGAAATATTTTCTCTTTTCTTCGAAGGATTGGTCGGGGACTGGGCCTTTTCTCCTTAGGCCATAACTTTGGGGGGGGTGGGGGGGGTTTGGATTGAGGATCGTCAGCCCAGTTTATTTCTGTCGTAGGAGAGGGTCCCTCTCCACGGACCACCTCAAAGGCGAGGATAGTGGATCCCATATCCTCATATGGGGAGAGGCTTCTTCGCTATCTGAACTAGCCTCCTCTTCTAAATCTCTCATGGTTTGATCTTCTAGGAGTTGATTTACCATGACAATCATGATGTTGATCCACTGAGGGTAGGTTTTCTCTGAGTGGGAGGCTTGATGGAAAGAGCAGAAATTATCCTTGCCGATTTCTTCTACATTGAGGCTAGTATTTGGGTTTGGCGGAGGACGACTAACCATGAGTTTGTTCTTCCTAAAGAAAAGTTTCTGCGATTTGATGCCTGAGGTGGAGTCATTGTTTTTCCTCTTCAGATTGGAGACTTCATTTGTTAACAGCTTGAGATATTTCGTGATGCTCTCAATGTCAAAGGGGTCTTTATCCTTGTCTCCGAACTTATGAGTTGAGGCTTGCGCTCTTTTTGCGGCCATTTTTGGGTCATCTCATCCATCATGGTCAATGGATCCTATGGATAGCATGTCCTTTTCGACAACAAGGGCGATGGTGTAATTTTTTTCCAGGGTAGCTATAGCTTCGTGTTTCACGAACTCGACGATATCCTGAGGGAGATCCCTTGTGTAATAATCAATGGTGATGCAATCATCCAGGGCCATGTTCGGAGGGAATTTTTTTAACATGGTGGTGAAGCGTTGGTTGAATTATTTGACTTTATCTTTCTTTTGGTATTTCAAAGTACTCAGATTTTAAAGGAGCATAGAAGGAGTCTTATCTTTTGAAAACTTTTAGAGGAAGGTACGGTGAAATTTCTCCCAGGAGGAAATGGAAGCGACAGGCAGGGAATAGTACCACGTAGGAGTCTTATTTTATAAGGTGTGGGGAAAGACCCAGCATGCTACATCATCAGAATGCTCTCTCATCATTTGTAAGGCCAAGTAGAAATTACTGATGTGATCTTCGGAAAACGTACCCTTTTCGGGGTCTAACTTAGGGATGTGCTTCTCCAGGTGTCGGGGCATGTCGTGAAGGGGACCGCGGACTCCTAGAGGAGATTGAGCCATCCAAGCCAAGGGCTAAACCCGTCTGGCTCGATGGTGGGGTGAGATGTAGATATGCCCCATTTTATTCTCTGATTCACTGTCAATGCCAGATGTGGAGACTTCACCCTCATATTGGGAGTGCATGTCTTTATTTCCTCCGAGGTTTCCCATATTCCTAAGATTTCTCCAGTTATAAAGGAAGGGAAATTTGTTTTGGTTTCAGTTGTGGTGGTGGTGAGCATGGCCCGTATTTCAACCTTTTCCGTGACCCCTATCCCCTTGGCCTCTATTTCCCCAGCCCCTTTCGGTTCCTCCTCCAAGCGAGTTATTTGCTTGAGTGTTATCACCCAAAGGTTGGTTGGGTTGCGGGCCGGAATCAGGTTGGGTTCGATGATTTCAGGGCCATCCCCTTCTATGTCTCTGGGGATGTCTAGGGGTTCGGCTAAATTTTGCTCAACTGCATCTGCATAATCTTGGAGCATAAGACCTATCAGCTGAGGTATAGAATTTACCAGGACACTCTGGCAAGTTTGATGTGTTCCGGGAGTCCGTGGATTGGTTAGGGAACCGGTGGCTGGGAGGTTTTGCAGACCTCTGATGAGATCACAGGCCCTTAGCTGGTCTGAGGTGACCTCATAATAGGACGGGTCCTCCTCTGGGGAATTTTCAAGGGGCACATGACCAGTATTTGCATACATGATCTCCCCCTGCGGGGTTTGCAACGGGATATTACTTGTGTGGTGGGAGCCTTCCATTCAGGCGCTCCTTCTAGTGCCAAATTTGTTGACGAGAAGAAATGCCTGGCCAACAGTAGGGGATCTCCCTGGTAAAAATTCCCAACTAGAATCTAGACCGTTTGTGATAGGGATCCCGTATGGGGTGTGGGTCTGGATACCACTGAATATACCTTTTCTCAGATGGAAGATGCGCCCTGCAGACTTGAGGATACATGGTTACTTGAATGATACGAAACAAATGGTTGATGATTTCTCCTATAAATGAAACATTATAAATAGCAAAGCGAGTTTCGAAGCATGAAGCCAAAAGAAACGTTGTTAGCAACACATCATTAGGGTCATGTTGTTTGAACACAAAAAAACAGTTCTCTATGGTCGAAACACCCTTCAATTCCTTAAGTGTTTTCCGAAAGAAATATCAACATTAATAACAAAGTCATTAAACATCTCTTAATGAAAATATTCACATACCATTAACACATCTAGTAAGCTTAAATGTAAAAATAACATATGAACAAGAAACGTAGACAAGTCAGGTATAAAAGATAGCAAATACATGAGAAATAATATTCATAATGCTAGCACACATAAGTCCTCATCTGATCCAATAGTGGAATCAAAACATTCATTTGTATTCATTCTTGGAAATATGAATTAAATGCGATATAATTATCTCTTCTCCTTTTGGAGTCCTGAAAAAAGGTCCTTTACAATGTCCCCGGAGGGAGTACTTATAGAAACAAATTGACCCTTGGGTGGCTCTGACCTTTCAGCTACCCGACTGTTGGCATGGTCTATGACCTAGATGGCATTTGCGACTTGCGACTTGGCCCTGACTACGACCCATGACTTGTTCCCTGTTGCGACCTGCAACCTGATACCTGTTGCGACTTGCGACCTGTACCATTTCCTTTGTCAAGGGAGCAGTTGTGTGATGGAGAGGCCCGGTATGTCTATTTGGTGTTGTTCCTTGAGGTATTTCTGCCAAGCCTGATAGTTTGCAGCTACTGGAGTGACTTGGGGGGTATCTTATCCTAACCTGTGAAAACATTCAAGAGCGGTCGGGACCAAAGTGCGCCTCTTTACTGAGATTTGAATTGATAGAGAGGCTAATTTAGTGTAGATCCAGATTGGTGTGATGATGAACTGAACAATGTTTTCTTGTGAGGCCAAGAGGTCCTGGGAAGTAGTTGCTTGCCCCATGGGTTGCAAGAATGCTTGATTGTCTTGGGTCACCTCTGCCCTTGTTTTCTCAATATCCAATGCTCCCAAGGAAGGGATATGATGTATTTCAGCCAATGAATCGATGCCACTAATCAGGTGTTTATAAACGTACATCACCTTTTCCACATCCTTTACCAGCTTATCCTTTGATTGTACCTTCATTCATATATGGAATTTTTTCATTTTGAGTACAGATCCTATCCTTCCTTGGCAGGGTGTTAGGAGCCCGCGGATATCTGTCTGACCATTCCAACATGTTGTCCAGGGTGGCGGAGGCCTCCTTCAGTTGTGTAATTTTCCTTTTAGTTTTTGTTTGCGCTCTTAGCAGTGGTTCGATTGTCTGCTTTGTCATGAAAATTTCTTCATACACTTGCTTCATGGTAGCCTCCAAAGTAACCGATTCCCTTTGAATAATGATTGGTGATTCATTGGCCTGGGCGGTTGTGAAATGAAGCCTTTGGATTTCTACTTCCAACGCCTTCTTTTCTTGTTCAGACTAAGCTGCCTTCAACTCAGAAGCCCGGAGCCTGTTTTGTAGAGACAAAATCTCTCTACTCATTCTGCTGACATTTTTCTCTGTTGCTGCTGTGAAGGCAGTCCCTGCTGATGTGATCATGATCAGATTAGTCCTAGTATCTAGGACTATATCCTTTTCCATGGTGACTGCGAGGGGCTCGACCAGATTCCGTGCAAGGAATTTTCTTTTCTCTTGTCTTATCTTGTGCATGAACTGGTCGTATGTCAACCTCGTTAGATCCAAAATCTCATCTTCCTGTTCCTCCGAGGTTCCAAGGTCTGAGAGAGGGAAGTGCACACTTGTCATGGGGATTTTTAGAGGTTCCTCAATGTGAGGCAGCTCTCTTTTCTCCCTAGTCTTTAGGGGTGGTGTCTTACTTCCCTCTGCTTCTTTGGAAGAGTCTTCCTATGATTTATGGTTTTCTTCCTCCTTTCTTCTTTTCTCGACCTCTTCTTTATCTTTTTCTTCCTTTAACATGCACTCAACCTCTTTCTTCAGTTCTTCTTCTTCCTTCTTCTTACATTCCTCTTCCTCTTATTTCTTGCGGGCTTATTCTTCTTGCCTTCTCTTCCATTCCTCCTTTTGTTGTTTTTTTTGTTGCTCCTCAACTTGATTCTTTTTCTTGTCTTCTTCTTGCTATCGTGTCAGGGCGTCCTGGGTTATTTTGAGTTCCTCTTCCTTTGCCTTCTTCTCAGCTCCTTTCTATGCCTTAGCCTCTTTGTCTTTCTTTTCCTATTTCTCTTTAGAAAGAGTACTGCCCGTATCAGTCCTTGGCTTCTTGGCTTTTTAGGATGAGGCTCCTCCTATTGGGTCACTCCATTTTAGCACGTCAACCCTTTCTTCCGTAGTTTGATCATCTTTCCCCCCTTGATCAGTTGATTCTTCTGGCGAGGCTTCCCAGTCTTTGTTGTACCGGTTCCTGACTTGCTCTTCAATAGGGCATTCCATATGTTGGTATTTCCAATTGAATTTGGCCTTTTTGCAATGCGCAGGGAAGATCCTTTCAGGATCATATGATCTGTGGGTGAAGGTCACGAAATGAAAACCTTTGGTTTCCTCTGCCTCTGCTTATACTTCTTTGAAATATTTAATCGTGTATGCACCGATAGTGAGCGAGAGAGTAGGCCATGGTTTCTTCTTGCCCTTGTTGTGGACCTTGGAAAACCCACTCGTCATCTGTTAGAACACTACTTGTAAGTGAAGTTTATCAGTGAAAAAATGAGGCAATGCGTGAGGTGCCTTGAACGACCCAAAGACCGCGATAAAAGTACTTTCTGCAATGGGAAAATAGTTGGCCACTTGGGTTATTGTTTCCATGGCTCGCCTAGACATGCACGAGGTGTCTTTACCAAACAACTTTCTGTAGAGTGTGGGAATGAAATTCTATGAGATCGATTCTATATATTGTTTGTATTTGGAAGCCCATAAAACACTTAAGTCTTTGTGAATTGGTCCACCATGCTTCACATCCAAGTTGTGGGACCATCCTTCAAATTGACATCTTGCGCATACTGTGTCCAAAAGGTAGGAAGCCATGTAAAATTCAGATGCGCACCCTTATGCGGGTGCCTGTGCTGCTGATATGTTTGACCTGTGGGTGGCTACTATTAGGTTGGCCTCGTTGAACCGGGTGCCATATGTAGTGATGGCGTACATGAGAGGGACCCAAGTCCCGTTGAAAGTAGCAACATCTGGTTGGACGTACATCCTACACATCATTTCTGCCACAAACTTGAAGACTTTCCTAAGGCCCTATGTCTTATATTCATGATCCTTGTTAACCTTAAAATTCTCAGGGTCCTCCCACCATCCCTTCAAGGTCTCTAGTATCAGTACTTCATGAGTGGGTGCCCAATTAGCATTGAAAGTTTGTTCTCGGGTGAGGAGTACATAGTCGACTTCTACATCTTTCCCCATCAGGTTAGCAAACGTCTTCCCCGAGTGATGACGAATGACCCAAATCCTGAAGTTGACCTTCTGGAGGATCCATTCAATAACCTCTGCACATGGAAATATGGGTGGATGAGCGCCTGCATAGTGAATTTTTGATCTCTTGACCTGAATGTACACTTTTCGGTCTGCGAGGTCTTCTGGGAACTTAGGCTTTATAAACTCCTGATATACCTAGTACCAACTCATCTTTTCTCCTTTCCTGAACGCACAGGCGGTGTCTCCATAGATAGGGGGTGGGGAAGGAGGCGTGCCTTCTTCTGAGATATATACCTCTGGACTCTTGTTTCTTTGCTGAACTATTGGAGACCCCATATTGCTTGAGGCCAAAGAGATGGAGACACACTCGAGCTTAGCTTCAATATTTCTTGGCATGTCCATAAAACAATCCCATGATAAGACAGACGACATAATTAAAAATATGTTAAGACTGATGAAACTTCCAAATGAATTCTTAGGTTAGGTCGCTACGACCCTTACCAACTATTATCTGAAGAAGTGGCAAGGCTTGCGATTTAGCGACTTTGCGACTAGGTCGCACTGGCATGAACTCTCAGGAAACTACGAATTTGGGACTTGGTGACTTGCGACTAGGTCGCAAGGTCGTTAGGTCGCACTGGAGTAAAATTTTAGGGAACTGTGACTTTGCAACTTGGCAACTTGCGACTAGGTCGCAAGGTCTCTAGGTTGAAAATTAGGTGGTTAATTGGTGATTAGCAACCTGGCGACTTCGTGACTCAGCGACCAAGTCGCGAGGTCGCAGGGTCGCTTAGTTGCGTTAGAGATTTTTGAGATGGTTTGTGGCGATTGCGACCCACGGGGAATGAATGAAAAAGAGGGAAACAAATCCAAGGGTGATGCACAAATTTGAGCTTTAAGGCCTCCCCAGGCAGACAAGAAGGGTGCTTGAGGCTAATTGAGGCAGGTAAGGTTCAGAGGGGGAGGTAGAGAGAGGTGAGCCTGAGGGGAGGTGAAAACTTTAACCAGAGGGCTGGTGAGCAGGAATGAAACCAAATGGGGGATTCATGGGCAAGGCAGGGGCATGTGAGGAAAAAATTAATAAAAAAGGAAACAACAAGAGGATTATGAAACTTACCCAGAAAAAACGTGATCCAACTAGATTGTCAGAGGCATTATTTGCTCTGTCGCACAAGTTGAATGCGACCTACACGACCCTTTTATTTATAAAAGGGTCATATGTGCGATAATTTAATGCAAGTCACTAGGTTTCTAGGTTTCACAGTGGAAAATGTGAGGCTTTAGGCCAGGATGCGACCTTGTGACCCCGCGACCTAGAGGTCGCAAGGTCGCTAGGTCGCACGATCGCAAAATGTTTGAACTTATGAGTTTTGCGACTAGTTTTTAGAGAACAATTCATGGACCAAAATTTGTATGGATAATGCATGAAAAAGGGACTTTCTTAAGGCTCAAGGTTGAGGGTGAATTAGACTTACCTTTATCCAAGAGATCAGGGGCCCTGAAATTGTAATATGGGACTAAAGTTTGGAGGGTGTTGTAGCGGCTACAACACTTCCCAAGTCATCATTAAATTGGATTATTATGTATTAGTTCAATAATAAAAGAAAAAAATATATTCCATGTACAATAATATTTTAACCTATTAACGATGAAAATAATAAGAGCTTACTCACACTATAGACAAAAATAAGAACTTATGACCAAATAAGTAGGTGGTTAAATACAAAAGGAAACAAATATTAAACATAGTAAGATATCGATCTCATTAAGAAGAATTTTGGGAAATATATAAGTGATGGATTTGAAGATTCTTTGTGCCCAAATTATTGAAAATTTTGTGCCTCCTACTCTTGACAAACTTCCCTCAATTATATTCTCTATATCTAGATCGATTTTTCTTATTTACAAAAGAGGGTACAAGTCCCACCATCACATAATGTGAAGAATTTAAAAAGAATGGGAAAAATAACCTTTCCTTCTTGTCATTCAACACCACTCTATGTTTTACACTCTTATGTTTGTCATTGCTCCAAACTTGCACAACACGAAATACCCAAAAAAAGCTTGCTTCTATGAAAAATGAAGGGTGCTTAAACAAAATAAGTTACTTCTAAAGTCAACATTGATAGAATGAATGTAAGATATATATAGACATTCACTCATATATCAATATCTTTTACTTCAAAACTAATGCAATGTACTTAGGCAAACATATCTTGCACTAAACATTTTGTTAAAGCTTGTTTCTTCTGGCTTCACTTTTAAATAAAGAAAAAGATCATTTAATTAACAGGAACAACTGATTATTTAAATTGTGAAATTTATATCAATTAAGAAATAAACAGGTTTTCTTGTTTTGGTTCTTGGAAATAAAAGCTCTGTTAAGCTGGACAGGTACAATGATACATAGATTTGAACATGTCATATTGGAGATATCCCTAGGACTATTTTGCATACCATGTATTTTTATGGGTAGGAGTAAGAGAATTGTGCTCCAATTTTCACTTCTCCACAAACCCATCAAATCATAGCATAATTTAAGTCATTTGATTCTCCAAAAATATGGTTATGAATTAGCTCAAGCATCTAAGGTTTCTGATTTTCCAAGACTCGAGTTTTCCTTTCTCATACTTACACTTTATTAAGAGGTAGTACCACTTCATTCTTTGGTTTCGGTGGGATTCTTCTTACTACAGTAATTCTTTTTTTCAAACAAAAGGACTAAGATGATAGACATGCCTACAAGAGGACATCTTTGAGGATTTTTTGTTTTGGCAATGTATCATCAGTGGGAAATTATGCTTGTTCCAAATAAGGAAACGTCCTACACACTTCTACAATGATATGAAACATAAAGAATGATCCTTTAAAAGAGAAAAATGGTGGTTTTTGCCATCTCACATGGATATGCACAATTTTGTTTGTCAAGGAACTTGGATTATTGCTTTATAGCTTGGCATCAATGGTGACTATTGTACTCCTTGCTCCTTATGCTTTAAAAAGAAGAAACATGCCCTGTCAGGACTTAGGAGTCAGGACCTCATAATAATACAAAAATGTGAAACATTCCCTACCAGGATCACTTGAGAGTATCCTTTATCAAGATGTTGATAATTTCACCTTAATATTCAAAGCCAGGTTGACCATTTATCACATGTTCTAGGTATATCTCTTTTCTAGTTGTTGGTGTAAAAGAGAGTAGTATGGAAACACCATACTAATATGTCTTCATTGGACAAGTTTGTAGTATTTTCCAGAGTAGCCAAAACCATAGTATGATTTAATGTGCAACAAGCCTTGGGTATGAAATAAATGTCATTAAAGAAAATAAAAAAATTCTATCCAAATCTATAATTTTATTACCATTATGGAAAATCCATTACTCAAAAGTAAGGGAACAAGTTACAACATTGGTAAATCAATGGTCAAGGATCAAGCATTTGAAGGGCCATTTTATATAAGAGCAATACAATAAGGTAATCAACACATATAAATTTATTCTTTGGGATATTTGAGGAGACATCTTTTGTTATTATGCCATTATTAATGTATTTAGAAGGGCACATTTTCAAAGATGAAGGAATGCACTCTTTTACATGATCAACCAAGTCAATATATGAAAAACACCTCAATTTCAGAATTTGAAATGGTTTAGAAACAAATCTAACCACCTATGACAAATTATTTGAGGATAATCCTATACTTTTGGAAGTTTATTGCACATTGGAGGAATATCTCACATTGGACAGGACACCCCATAAGAAGGCACAAAACCTTTTGAAGACCCTAATAAGAGAATTCCCATATTTCAGAAATATTTTTAGTGGTTAAAACCCCTTAATTTTCACCCCATACACTAGTGGATGCTTTGAAACCTATACATAAATCCCACAAATTTCCATTCAAAGTGACTAACCCTCATATCTCTATAAATTTTTCCACTAGAATCATATTCTGAAATGTACAAATCCACTCTATATAAAAACCCCACCAAATACATGACACCATCAGGTTGTGTCGGTGAGACTTATAGAGGTATGACCGCCCACTCCATCTATAGTCAAAGAAGTAGGCCTCTCATGCAGTTTCAAAAGAAAAAATCATTGTTCTACAATGGTTTTAGTTAAGTTAGAATGAAATTTCTCAATGAAAGTGAAGTGCTTGTTGTTTTTTAACTTAAAAATTGGAAATCCCCTTGGCTAATTAACAGAGAATCAAGCCTCAGCTAGGACTTTGGGCAGTGCACTTTGGGTGGTGTTTTGGACACTATGCTGAACTTGCAGCTTTGCAACAAAGTAAGAGATTCAAAGTGCTCCAAATGAGTAGAACTTGGTGGATGTAGGTTAGAGAACTAATATCAACCAAGAAGAAGGCCACCATCTGACTTCATCACTCCTATGCTTTCACACATATGATAAAAACCCAAAGAATGTTTCCCAATGCCCACTGTGAGGACTCAATTAATCAAGAAGTTTCTTTTGAGTGTACACACACATTTATATAGGTGAATCAAACCGTAAATGCAAGAAAACCCATATAGGGTGAATTAAACCCTAGCCTCAATTCCCAAAAATGGTAGAGGAATAAATATCCCCTAACCAATGCCATTCCTGGAAATCAGGGGCAATTGGAAGCAAATCCCAGCTGAAAATGATATTTTCAAGGTGAATCGAGGCTTGGAATGAAATTCAGTGAGGCGAAATAAATTTTTATCGGGATTATCTTTCATAATATTGTGGATAAAATAGAATATCTATTTATTTTTTAAATAATTTTTGGGTGAACCATAGAAAAGGGGTATAGTAAAAAAAAATTTCCCCTCCAAAATATGAAACCCCTTAAATTTTTCTCATGAGCTAAGATTAGCCCCTAAAATTTTCTATGGTAACTATAGGCCATGAATGCATTTGTGTTCACTATTTCCTTAATTTCATCATAGAATCATCAAGAAAGCTTACTTCCCTCTAAATATAGTTGCATCAAACACTAGTTATCTCATGCATTCACATAACCATTCAATAAGTTATCAAACCATGAAAAGGATCCATAACAAGAGCACATCATACAATAAGAATGTACCATGCCTATAACCAACATTTAACCATAATGAATCCATGACAAAGAAATCATAAGCTTGACACAATAACCAATACATGTTATCATTGATCTCAACAATAAATAACACATAATAACATATGCATAAAGCCAACCATGTTTGGGACTTCCACATACCACCTGGCCATAGATTGGGATAAACCAAATATTTATTTCAGCTAGTCACCCCCGTGCCATATTCAAAGCATGAATGTGGGATTACATGGGATAAAAGATAAAAAAAACAACCAATGATTATAGAGGATAAATCACCTCAACCCTCAACCATAGTGATTTCACCTAAACCAGTCCAGAAATCATGAAAACTAATACAAGCTTGGATGCCTTAGAATTTCTTCACCATACACAATGGAATTTTCCTATGTCAACCCACTTGTCAATAGTTCCAAGAGGAAACCATCTCCACCCTCAACACTTGGGAATTTTCTATATACCACATCAACCAAGATCCAAAATCTACTGACAATCCAAATTTTAACCAAAATAGGGAACCCACTACATCGTGGATATCCAGGAAATGGAAAAGGAAAGGATGTAAGTCACTGTCAATACAAGAAAATCCCATGCTAATGAAAAAAAACATGACCAATAAATCAATTCATATACCATCCATAAAATCCCAACAAGCTAAATGACACATGCACACTATTACCTGCAAATTCACAACTATTTTCTACCCTTGCTTGCTTCTATCCAAACTTTGTATTGTGCTCCCTTGCTTGTTCCTTGCTTACTTGCTTGAGTCCTCCTTGTGTCCAAGTGATTTTTTTCTCTCTTTCTCTTCTCTTCTCTAAGTGAATGTTAGAATGTCCAAGAGTGTGTGTGAATGTTCCCTCTCATTTTTTTCTTTTCCTTTTTCCTTTATTTTTCCTTCATTTTCCCTTGCATGCATCTTCTTCTTGTCCCTTCATATTTATTTTCTATTATTTTCCTTTATTTATTTTATTAAATTTCCATTTATTGACTATTTCCTTTTCCAATTCCAATTTCCATAACCAATAATAAATCATAAGTGATTCCTAATGTAATGTTTTTCCCCTCCATTAACCTTGGAATACATGTCTCATGACCTTGGTTTTATTTTATTTACATGGAAAATTAACTTGGTCCTGTTACAAACCCCTCCCCTTGGGGGAAGACCATCCTCAGTGTTATATGACACTTATGACTAGAGAAAACTGTTGAAATAAAAACATACAACTTATTGGAGCTTTATAAACACAACTTATTTGAGATTTATAATCAGATGATCAACATCCCATATATATATTTTAAGCAATGAAACATGGAAACTAACATGGAATTTCATTGACAGTGGAAAAGAAAGTTTTTAGGTCACTGGTTTATTCCTCTTAAGGATCTCAAAAGGCCCAGAATATCGAGGTCACAACTTGGCACATCAACCAATCCACAAGGAGCTATTCTTGGGCTTGATATGTAAGTACACATGCTCCCCAACTTGAAAATCCTTGAACACCCCATGCCGATCTACATAAATATTTTGCCTATCTTGTGTTGCCTTCAAATTATTTCCGATAACCTAAATCTTCTACTACATCTCTCTCAACATATCAGGTTCAATCAACACCCTATTCATTGGATCACACCAATTGATGGGAGTGTTACAAATCCTCCCATATAGATCCTCAAATTGACTTGTCTTCAAGGATTATTGATACCCATTATTATAAGCAAACACTACCAATGGAAGATAATCCTCCCACTTCCTCTGTTGATGCATGACATACATCCTCAACATATCCTCAATAATCATGTTAAACATCTTTGTTTTTCCATCTATTTGCATATGATAAGTTGTACTGAAAGTTAACTCCGTCCCCAAGCCTGAAAAAAATTCCTTCCAAAACCTAGAAGTGAACTTGGCATCTCTATCTAATATAATCATCTTGGGAACTCCATAGAACCTTACTATCTCCTTAAAGAATACTTGAGCAGCTTCACTAGTTGAATTAGTAGAATTCACTACAATGAAGTGAGCTACCTTGCTCAACCTGTCAACCATGATCATGATGGATTCATGTTGCCTTGATTTCCTTGGAAAATTTGTATTAAAATCCATGGAAATGACCTCCCATTTCCATTTTGGAATTGAAATAGGCTGCAACAAACTAGCTTGATGCTTGCATTAATCTTTCACCTGCTGATAGTCTAAGCACCTTACAACAAACTAAAATACCCATTTATTAAAATTCTTCCAATAATAGAACTTCTTGATAGATGTAAAAGTATTCTAGTATCCTAGGTGGCCTGCACACGGCTTTAAATGAAAATCCCTCAAGATGAGCTTCTTCAATTCACCACTGTCAGGCATATAGATCCTTCTCATAAATCTAACCAAGCCATCTAATGTTAGGTGATACTCCTCATCCCTATTACCTTGCTGCTGCAATGTCCACTTTAGATGCTAGTACCTCATAATTTTTTCTTTCATGTCAGACCTATTCCTGCAAATGTGTCCCATAAGATCTTATGGTTGAAATATGATTGACCTTCGCTCTCCCACTGAGAGCATCCACAACCCAATTGTCTTGCCTTTAATGTACATGATCTCAAAATCAAACTCACTGAGAATAGCCAACCATCTAGACTGTGTTGCTTTCATATTAAGTTAGTCAAACAAGTACCTCAATCCACTATGATCACTCATCAAAAAAAACCTCCTACCAAGGAGATAATGTCTCCACATCTTCAATTCATGAATGATAGCTTCCAACTTGATATCATGAGTCACATAATTATTCTCATGCTCATTCATATTCCGTGATTCATAGCAAACCACTTGTCCTTCTTGTATCGTGACTCCACCAAGTACTTCCTTCCAAGAACCCATACAAACCAAAAAATCCTTATTAAGATATGTAATATTCAAAACCATAACACTAGTAAGCAATTTCTTCAATTGATCAAAACTATTTGCACACTCAATAGTCCATTCACATTTTTTCCCTTTCCTCTGCAAAAATGTGAAAGGATAACCAATCTTAAATAATTTCTTGGTGAACCTACTATAATAATCTGCTAGTCCCATGAATGATATTACCTCATCCACATTATTCAGAGTTGGCCACTCCATTACAACCTTAATATTTTCCAGGTCCACTGCTATCCCTTCCTTGAAAACAACATGTCCCAAGTAATGGATCTAAGACTGAAAGAAGCTACACTTCTGAGCTTGGAATAAAACTTATGCTCTCTCAATAATCTCAATACCACTTCCAAGTGCTCTACGTTCTCCTCCACATTCTTTTAATTTACCAATATATCATCAACAAATACTATCACAAACTTATCCAAGTAAATGCACAACACATTGTTCATCAAACACATGAAGGTGGATGGAGCATTGGTAAGACCAAAAGGAACCAAAAACTAATAGTGCCCATAACTTGTATGGAATGTAGTCTTGTAGATCTCTTCTTCTTTGATGTGCACATGATGATATATTGAGCTCAGATCAATATTCTAAAATCTTGCAACTCTCGTTAGCTGATCAAACAAATCATCAATTTGAGGCAATGGGTACCTGTTCTTGATAGTCACATTGTTAAGCTGCCTATAATAAATGCACAATCTAAGAGTACTTTCCTTCTTCCTTACAAACAACACTGGTGCTCCCTGAGGAGACATAGATGGCCTTGTGTATACCTTATCGAGCATCTATTTAAGTTACAACTTCAATTCATCCAAATCAAATGTGCTCATGTTGTAAGGTGTCCTGGTGTTGGTCCTGAGATATACTCAATAGAGATATTCACCTCTCTAGGAGGAGTAAGCTTTGAAATATTAGAAGGAAACACGTTTTGAAAATACTATAAGACATGATACCTCCTCAATACTTCATCATCCTCATATTCCTTCCCTTTTTCATTGGAAACATGTACTCCAAACAATAAACATCATTTCCTGCAGTTGTGTTTAGATTTCAGAGCTATAACCATCCTCATTGATGTAGGATTCTTCTCTCCCTGCAATATTCTCTTTTCTCCATCCTCATCCATGCACTCAATGGAATTTTCATAGCAATCTACCTTAGTCCTATGAATAAAAAACCAATCCATTCCAAAAAGCACGCTATATGAACCCAAAGGAATAAAATTCATATTTTTTGTTGTAGGCATGCCATTAAGCTCAAATGCACAAGAATTCACCCAATGATGAACTCTTATCCTGGTCCCTATAGTCAACTACACCAACCAAGATTATGGATGCACTTCCTTATTCAACCGACATTTACATCTCGATAATTAATTCATAATGATATTCCTACATGTTATCAATTGCTTCATAGATCTGGGGAATTCTCTAACCTACATCCCCAACTGTCTGCACCCCTTGAGCATTGTAAATATGAGGATTTCCACCCTAATATGATGGAAAATCCCTCCTGCAATGGTATCCACCACTGTTCCAACACTTCAATGGTTTTATTTCATTGCCTTTACTCTTCTCCTCAGGCTAAGAACCATGTCCTCTCTCAGCTGCATTGAACTTATTATGAGGTGCAACATTTTTATTTTCACCTGCTTCCTGAGATCTTCCTCACTTCTTAGGCCATTTTATTTTAATATTCTCATGATCCTTCCAATCACGCTTGAACTCGGGCTTACGCTTTGACCGTTGATAAAAATTCTTCAAATTCCTGATGGATTCCTCCAAATATCGAGGTTCATCAAAATTAATCCGGTCTTTGAATGATAGTGGCAATCCGTTGATGAATATTTGGATCTTTGCTTTCTCATCCTTGAGATAGAGAACATATCTCAATAAATCCTGAAATCTAGTTGTATACCTATCATGGAACCTATCCTGAGTTCATATAATTCCTTGGACTTTCCATCATAATGTCTCTCTGACAGGTACTTCTGACATCTATCATGGAACCTATCCTGAGTTCATATAATTTCTTGGACTTTCCATCATAATGTCTCTCTGACAGGTACTTCTTCTTGAAGAGTCCCTAAAATTCCCATGTCATCTCCTCTTCCCTGATACCCCTGTAATGCTTAACATCTTCCCACCGAATATATTATTTTCCCTTGATTATGAAGGTAGCTATCTTGGATTTCATATTCTCTGAGTATTCATGAAGTATAAATAATTCCTCATCCCAAGCAGCCATGATTCTACATTTTTTGACTTAGTCAACTCACCATCAAAATTAAGAGGCTTAAATTTCTTGAATTCATTTGGAAAATATCCCTTCTCACTCTTCCTATAATTATTCTCACAGTGATGGCTGTGATGTCTCCTACAATCAAAGCTAGAATAAAATCCATGAGTACTATCCCTCCTCTCAAGTGTATCTAAGAGTATGCCACTCTTCACTATATAATCCTTGTCCATCCGATGCCTTTTCTGAGACCTCCTTCCATATGCACCATTAATAATTTCTTCATGTTTGTCTTCATCACTGATCCCCAGTTGTCCCTGCTTCTGCAAATATGAAAGGCCCTGAAGAATAACTGCATTGAAGTCAACTTGATTTTATCGAGAATTCGCCATCCTTTCCTATGATTCAATCAACCTCTCATTGTATTTCTTTAAATTTAAAATCTCCACCTTCAAACTTCTCAATATATCTACTAAATCAGGAGAGTCTTCATCTCCCTACCGCTCAACTAACTTTTCCCATCCCACTAATAACTCTTCTAGCCTATACGATGTCATATGAACTGTACTCAACTATTCTTCTCTTCATCTCTTGGCCTTCTATTTCTTGAAATACACCATTTTTAGCTAAATAAATGCATAATCAAAAGCATACCTCTACTTACTATTGGTGAGGCTATTGCATCTACACAGGCCAATCCAGATTAGCACGATAAAACATATCATGTGAATGATATAATAACAATATGAATAAGTAACTAACATGAAAGCATGACAAACATATAGAAAACTGATATGAAAGCATAACAATCTACATTTACCCTGAGGTCCAGTGTGGCAAACCTTTCTTTGATACCACTCTATAACACCCCACCCCACATTAACCCTATTTTACAAGCTCACGAGGGTAAGCATGAGATGAGAGTTACTATGCATGACCCAAAATCCAAGTTCTAGTTATGGAAGTGGGGCCTACCATCTTGAAACTTACTGCAACCTCCCAGGGACACCTGATCACCTAGATGTAAGACAACAACCACTAATGATATTTCCTTGAGTTGGAACTATATTTTTTCCAAGATTTACAACACAACCGCATGCCTGTACCCTACTCCATGCAGCTATAAGGCTTCATTTGTAGACACAAGCCATCCTCTGTGTGGCTACAACTGAAAATCCACAGTTTTGTGCCTACAACAACAAATTTAGTGCATGAATTTTAGAGATAGCCTACAGGCCACTTCCTAGAACTACCCAAAAATTTCTAGAACCTTGTCTATGTTGATAAAAAATATTCATACTGTATACTTAGGCTCAGATATTTCCCAATATTTCTAAAAACTTGATAAACATTTAAAATAACACATGGTAAACATAGTAACTATAGGCCATGATTGCATATATGTTCACAGTTTCCTTAAATTCATCAGATAATCATTAAGAAGGCTTACTTCCCTTCAAAGCTAGATGCATCAAAAATTAGTTATCTCGTGCATTCGTATAACCATTCAATAACTTATCAAACCATGAAAAAGATCCATAACAAGAGCACATTATACAATAAGAATCTACCTTTCCTATAACCAACATTTAAGTAGAATGAATCCATGACAAACTAGTCATAAAATCAATAGAATAACCAATACATGTGCTCATGGATCTCAATAATAAATAACACATAAAACATATGCATAAATCCAACCAAGTCCAAGACTTCCATGTACCACCCAAACATAGATTGGGTTGAACCAAATGTTTTTTTCAGCCAATCACCCTCATGCCATATTCAAAGTATGAATGTGGGATTACATGAGATAAACCAAAACAAAACCAACCAGTGAATACAGAGGATAAGCCACCTCAACCCTCAACCACAATGATTTCATCTAAATTGAATATAAGCTTGGATGCCTCATGTTAGCACTTCATAGTTTTCCTAGGTTGAGGAGGAAATTTTTAGAGGTAACCACAAACCACTTTAGGCCAAAATCTAGCCCTTCTATCATGGAGAGTGCTCTCTCACTTAGTTTACTCAACAAAAGGATATTAGGCTAGGTAGTAAGATCAAAAGGGTTTTAATTTTTTATAAATGTTGATGAGAAAAGGAGGAAAACCATTGCACATGGAGTCATAATAATGTTCAACACTCAATCACAATAATTAGAAAATATTGAAACAGTGCAAGGTAGGAAAACTCCTAGATCTTACAAAATTGTTGTAATATGGGTGAGATGAATGATAATGAGGACCCTTTAAATATAAAGCATGAAACGATTAATTTTATATTTAGTTTCAAAAGAAAAACACAAAAATTGCTTAAAAAAACAAAGAAGAGTACTGTGAGTAAATTCCACTCATAATCTTCTTGTAAACAATTAAGAAGAAAAATACATAAGTTGAAACTAAAGGAAAGACAAATTTACAAAGAGAGAAACATCACCATTCGTCTGACACAAGAATCCTGAAACAAAAATGACTTTGTATTGTTGAATTTATTACTTCTGTTGAAACTCCGCAACTTACAAACTCAAAAATATTATTTTACTCCACAATAAACCCTCTCTACATTCAAAATAAAACACTACATAAAAAATAATATCTCTAGATCAAAGGAGGTCAAAACCCACCTATCCCCCAATAGATGGAACTTATTTCATGAACACAGGAAACAAAAAACCACTATTCTGGAAACTAGGAACGTACCTTTGACTATTACTTACAACCTTGCCTACAACACCTAATACATAGAATTTGTAAAATATATCATTAGTGAAGAATTTTCATGATAAAACATAAATAATTACATGATTGAATTTTTTCTTTGTGAACACTAAGGTAAAAATTATGTCCAAAAATAGTTGACTGTATCTGTGTGCACCATCGAGGGAATGAAAAGAAAAAGGGTGGAGGAATTATCAGAGTCACCTTCTAATAAGCACAAGAAATTCTGATAATTTCACACAAGCTCCTTTATGTGTAAAAACCAGAGTTTAGAGCTTTTTTCAGTAAATAAAAAGGGATGAAAATTAGGATAATATGTACATGCACAACACTAGTGTGCGTAGGACTGTGTAAATAGGAAATCTGGGGCTTCAAACTCGGTTTTAGGCTAGAAAATCGGTAAAAATATTTCAAATTATGATAGAATAAAATCCCCAGAGCATCACACACACGTGAAGCCCATGCTTGATGAAGAAAATTGATCCTTTCAGCCATGTGCAATGTTCCCTACAGTCTGTGCATAGCGACAAACCGATTCGTTTTCAAAAGCTTCTAGAGATGAAAAAGCTGCGAATTATGAAGGTTGAAAGATGAACATGCTTACAATTATGATGGATTTTAAAAGAAACCTGCTTGTCCTTTGGCAATGATGGTATTTTAGAAAGATGAAAGGCTGAGCGCAACAAAATATGATATTTCCAAATTTAATAATGACTGTAGTACATCCACTGATGTCACCCACCAGTAACTGTTCTTTAAATATATTTGACATGGCTCTTATGACAATTACCCTAATTTATTCCCATAATGATATTGTTTCCCCATGATTACTAATTTCAAATGATGATCCCTCACGTTGACCTCAAAATTCAAATTAGACTTCTTTTGACACACATATTTACAATGACTTGACAAATTTGAGACTTTTGTACAAAGACCCCTTAGACTATGAAACTTGGTGTATTCATAGGCTAAATCTTGCAAATAGACCCTCAAAATAAAAAGTCAGATAAACACACTTTTATCCCTGTATTATAGGACTCTAACACCTCAGCCTTTCTTCACCATACCCAACGGAATTTTCCTGTCTCCACCCATTTATCAAGAGTTATAGGAGAAAACCATATCCACCTTCAATTCTTGGGAATTTTCATAAGACAACCTCAAATAGGATACAAAATCTACCGAAAATCCAAAGCTTAACCAAAAAATGGAACCCACTACATCATGGCTATCCAGGAAATGATAAAGGCAAGGTTGTACATCACTGCCAATCCGGGAAACTCTCATGCCAATGACATCAAACATAACCAATAAAATAATGCATAGATCATGCATCAAATCCTGGCATGCTAAATCACACATGCACACTGTTAACTACAAATATACAACTATTTTATGCCCTTGATTGCTACTGTCAAAACTTCCTCTTGCACTCCCTTTCTTTTTCCTTGCTTTCTTGCTTGACTCCTCCTTGTGTCCAAGTGCTTTTTATCTCTCTTGCTCTTCTCTTATGTAAGTGAATTCTAGAATTTCAAAGAGGGTTTGTGATTTTTCCCTCTCCTTTTTTCGTTTCCTTCATTTTCCCTTGCATGCATTCCAATCCCTTCATCTTCCTTTTCTCCTATTTTCCTTTATTTCTTGTATTAAATTTCCATTTATTTCCTTTTTCCTTTTCCAATGCCAATGCCAATTTCCGTAGCTAATAATAAACCATAAGTGATTCCCAATGTAATGTTTTTCCCCTCCATTCAACTTGGAATACATGTCCCATGACCTTTGATTTAATTTATTTACATGGAAGCTTGATTGAAAACTATAAAAGGTCTTGTAGAAACTATTGAACAAGAAGCATTATTATTTTTTCCTAGGCCTTTTTTTGGAAAAAATTGTAAAAATCTGACCATGAGCGTTTTATAAACTCTTGGTAAGTATGGTATTGCTTGGAAGCTTGCAAATTTGTGATACATGCATTGTCAGCTACAAATTTTCATATTGATACATGTGTACATAATTAATTTCATGATTTCATTGTACATGATAATTTCTACTCCTATTTGATTACTTTTACTAGATGTGTTGATTTCAACATAGATTTTGACTTATAATCCTATTTGATTGCTTGCACTAGATGCATTGATTTCAATGTAGATGTTGATTTCTATTTCTATTTGAATGCTTACACTAGATGCATTGATTTCAGTGTAGATGTAGATTTATAATTTGATGTAGCTATATATATGATCTAGGTGGATATCAATGGCCACCCACCTATTCCATTTGGACCTGCTGCATCAATTCTTTCTGTTTTTTAGCTTCAACACATCTTACTATTTTTAGCAGGTTTTCGGGTTCTACACTCCTGGAGTTGTTTTGGGACTTAATGATCCAAGTGGATATTGGTGGCCACCCACCGATTCCATTTGAACCCCCACCATCAGTTTTTTCAGTTTGTAAGTTTCAGCACAACTTACTATTTTTATTAGTTTTTCGGGTCCTAAACTTCTGGAGCCATTTTGAGGCCCTAAATGACGTTTTTTGGGAAAGCAGGGAGCAGAAATTTGTAGTCCTTGGATAGATATTTCTAATGAGCTATTGAGAGCGTCAAACGAAGATCAGATGCCAAATTTATGTCCTCGGGAAGTTGAAACACCAATTACCCAGATGGGACCCATATTTTTGGCGGTTCATCTCCTAGGGTTAGGTTTTTAAACATTTTGGGTTTTACATTATTTCTCAATGATAAATAGGCCTTCAAGCCTCATTGTAACATAGTGGAGGGGCCTGTAGATGTCACATCTCTTCTCAAAGATACACTACCACTGCCCTCGCCCGCTCATTTCCATTATGTCTGCATTGTAACACAGTTTAGGGGCTAGTAGCCGACACATCTCTTCTTAGAGATACGCTACCAGTGCCCTAGCTCATTTATTTCCATTATTTCTATAAGCATGTTTCATTCATTTGTTTTGTAACATAGTTCAAAGACCTCTAGCCTCCACGTCTCTTGTCAGAGATAAACCTACCAGCGCCCTAACTATTTATTTACATTCTATTTGTAAACAACTTTCAGTTCTGTAACAGTTTAGAGGCCTGTAGCCACCACATCTCTCCTCATAGATATGCTACCAGCACCTTAGCTAGTTTATTTCAGTCATTTGATTATAATAAAATGAAGCATTATTTCCACTACATCTCTATATCTATGGCTATATGTGTATTCTGTTGCATTCCTGCATAAATACAGACCAATATATGATGTACATTAATTTCAAAGTAATTAGATTAATATTGTGCATTGACTTCAGTGTAAGTACCAAAAAATTTATTGAAAACATGCATTGGTTTTTGTGTTACAATAATTCAACCATACATAAAATACTTGAGCTTTGATCTTAAATAAAATGTTCACTTACCTCAAATGTTTTTTTCTTGAAACTGTAAACTATTTGTAATTGACTACATTCTTATTATTCACATTTTCCATCATTCAACAATGTTAGTCACTTACTATTAATATTGGAGAGAAAGAGTGATAAGGTATGACATTTACTACAATAGTAAATATTTGAATGGTCTACGATTTCAACTTCCCTTTTCATATGATCAATATGATAAGATATCAAAACTAACAGGCATGACAATAAGAAAAATAGAAAAAAAATAGTTCGAGATTGATCATAAGGAAGACTATTTGTAATAATTGACTATATTCTTATTATTCACATTTTTTGTCATTCGACACTATTACATTATCATTTTGCATTCAAAGTGTTTATTTCATCATTTTTTATCATTCAAGTTATTAACAGTCGATCATTTCAACAAACTGAGGTAACTAAGAAAATTTGACGGAGATCGGATGCCAAAGTTACGTCCTCGAGAAGTTGAAACGCGAATTTACCTAAATGGGACCCACATTTTTGGCGGTTCATCTCCTAGGGTTAGGTTTTTGGACGTTTCGGATTTTACATTGCTTCTAAACAATAAATAGGCCTTCAAGCCTCATTGTAACACAGTTCAGGGGTTGGTAGCCGACACATCTATTCTCAGGGATATGTTACCAATGTCCTAGCTCATTTATTTACATTATTTCTATAAGCATTTTTGAGTCATTTGTTTTGTAACACAGTTTAGAGGCCTGTAGCCGCCACATCTCTTCTTAGAGATAAGCCTACCATCTCCATAGCTATTTATTTACATTCTGTCTGTAAACAACTTTCAGTTCTGTAACACAGTGTAGAGGCCCGTAGCCACCACATCTCTTCTCAGAGATATGCTACCAGTGCCCTAGCTAGTTTATTTCAGTCATTTGATTATAATAAAATGAAGCATTATTTTCGTTGAATCTCTATATCTATGGCTATATGTGTATTATGTTGCGTTCCTGCATAAATCTGGATCAATATATGATGTACATTAATTTCAAAGTAATTAGATTAATATCATGCATTGATTTCAATGTAAGTACCAAAAAATTTATTGAAAATGTGCATTGGTTTTTGTGTTACAATAATTCAACCTTGCATAAAATACTTGAGTTTTCATCTTAAATAAAATGTTCACTTACCTCAAATGATTTTTTCTTGAAAT
Organism: Pinus albicaulis; assembly: GCA_034641835.2. Classification (NCBI taxonomy): domain Eukaryota; kingdom Viridiplantae; phylum Streptophyta; class Pinopsida; order Pinales; family Pinaceae; genus Pinus; species Pinus albicaulis. Next base: position 76,937,711 of record CM076574.1, on the reverse strand, counting down.
TGTAAACTATTTGTAATTGATTAAGTTCTTATTATTCAACAGTGTTAGTCACTTACTTTTAATATTGGATAGAAAGAGTGATAAGGTATGACATTTACTACAATAGTAAACATTTGAATGGTCTACGATTTCAATTGCCCTTTTCATATGATCAATATGATAAGATATCAAAACTAACAGATATGACAATAAGAACAATAGAAAAAAAAATAGTTCTAGATTGATCATAAGGAAGACTATTTGTAATAATTGACTACATTCTTATTATTCACGTTTTTTGTCATTCAACACTATTACATTATCATTTTTCATTCAAAGTTTTTATTTCATCATTTTTTATCATTCAAGTTATTAACAGTCGATCATTTCAACAAACTGAGGTAACTGAGAAAATTTAAAATTAAAATGACCATATTAATCTTAAACATATTTAACATATTTAAAATGATCAAAATAATTAGATATTCAATAAATTTTCCATGGCTGCACACGATTGAAATCAACCTAGATCCATTTTAACCCCAGATTTATCAAGCGCCGAGAGGGATCAAATATTTCAGGGTGCAAACCTATCATCAAGTTTTGTGCTAAAGATAGTGGTTTGCACCTCAATAGATTTGACCCCTCTCGATGCTTGATATATTCAAGGTTAAAATTCATGTAGGATAGTTTCAACCCAAAGAAAACAAAAAAATTATAATAATTCTATTGGTTTACAATTTTATTTATGATATTAAATTTATAAACTTTATAATAGAAGAAAACATTACTAAAGGAACAATCTAGCTTCATCATATACCTACATTCTAATCCACCTTACAAAAAAATATTTATATTACTTTTTTTTTATGTATTAAACCTTACGAATAGTATTCTAAAAATATTGAAGCATTCATATCGAATAAAGGAAACATACATCAAAACATTTGTTATTGAATAGTTAAGACATAGTGAAAGTTGATAAGAGACAATAGTAAGAGACAACAAGGAAATCGTCAAGGAGGTAAAAGCTTTGTTTTCCTCTAAATCTAACATGATTTTTTTTCTCAAGGAAAATATGGGAATATCCACCCAAATGGATCATATCCCGCCGCCCAAAATAATCATAGCCTAACCCCAAGGGCGTTGATGAGAATTGACCTGTGTCATACCAATGGTAAGGTGTTTTAACAACAAGACCTCAACCAATTGAGCTAACCCTTAGGGCTCTAACATGAAATATGTTAGTGGTGTAAATTTTATTTCGAGCATGTAAATTAAAAGAGATTCGACAGAAAAGAAAATCTAGTTGAATAAGGGAAAATATGTTAAGAAATTATTAAAGAGGTTTAATATGGAGGAATTTAATCCAACCAAGTCCTTATTCTAGTAGGTCAAAACTTATTTGCAGATTAATGTCCCAAGATACATAAATAGGAAGAGGACATATTATGTGTTTCCCATGCTAGTGTTGTTGGTAATTTCATGTATGTCATCGATTGTACTAAAGCATACATTACATATGCAATGAGAAGTTTTTTTAGGCACATGTCAAAAATAGGGAATGAGCATTAGACAACCATAAAGAGAGATTTAAGGTATTTACAAGGCGCTAAAATTTATGGAATTTTCTAACAAGGAAGACATTGGAGGAGAAAATCTAATACCTACCTTGAAAACCCTTAACTAGGAAAAAAAATACTCAAGATATATATTATTATTGACCTTATCGAAGATAATCAAATACTAGGTTACTTGATGCATCATATAATGGAGTTTTTCAAGCCTTATACAAGTTGAACAAGATTGTAAGAACAAGTTTTGGACTGGATATTGTATTTGTGCTGGTACATTATATAAACCAGATGATTTTTTCTTCTGAAAAAAAAAAGAGTATAAAAAGAGCTTTTATTTATTTACCATACGTACGATTTATTTATATTTTTATTTTTTTACCATACCTCTGAGTAAGTATAAAAAGAGGTTTTATTTATTTACCATACCTCAGGTTTATTTATATTTATATTTATTGACCTTACCTCTTTTTTTATTACAATTGAGTCGACATTGAAAATGTTTACATACAATATTTCCTACATTACATCTAACATCTAACTCCTACACATCTCTTCCATACTGGCCTATAGAGCGCCTTTGAGCGCAACAAGTCTTTTAGCATGGAATAAATTTAATTATCATTACATCATACTATAGGATAAATTTATTCCATATCATACTATTATAATCACCATGTTGATAAGAAACAATATCTTATTGGCATAGTGAAAGTTATAATTAAATTAAGTTATTTTAGTGTATAGAAAAATAATTTATTATGATAATTTTCTAAAATTAAATTAATAATTTTTAAAGGAGTAATAAAGAAAAAGACTTCTCTAAAAGGTTAAAATAATTTGGTGATTTAAAAAAAATATGAAACATTTAAATACTTTTTTAACCATGGAACTAGATTCAACACCCTCTACCTAATTTCATAGAAATTGTACTGAAAAAACCATTGTCTATCGAAAAAAAATCATGACCAGTTTAGACTGCCCAAACAACAATCTTATTACCTATCAAAATTTTACTCAATCAAAAGTTTGACTTTTTAGATACTCATATAATTTTTTTTTAGCAATTTTACTTGATTGTAACATTGAACTCTGCAAATATATCTAGCCGGTCAGTTGCACGTCAATTGGGGAGGTAGGTAAGCAAGAGGTTTGGAACAACTTCGAGGTAATTAATTAGTTTAGGAATGGTTAGAGGCGATGTTGAGTAACACTTGATATAATTGATGGGCTACAGAAAATAAAGGACTGTGTTCCGTATCCAAACACTGCACACTTTTCGGAGGCCACCGCTTAATCATTTCTTCCTGCTGCTTTGCTTTTAGAACTTGATCCTGCAGTGCCTTTATGTAAACCCAAGGAACTATTTCCACTCCTTCTGCAAGAATAACATTGTATTGTTTCATTATATTGACTTTAAGAAATATACATATAGAGGGGTTTTGAGCAGTTTCTTTCCCGAGATACATCTTATGTTGTGCGATTGATTTTCTCTTTCTCTTACTTGTTATGTGATTGTGCGATCGTGTTTTATTTCCACAAATTGTAGAAGGATTCCGTATTTTGTTTTAGTACATTAAAATATTAGATTGAATCAAATGGTTAGATAGTTTCTACATGGTATCAGAGCACTAGGAATCAAAATAAGAAGAGAAGAACAAAATTTTTTTTGATCAGGTTTGAATTTGTAGATTTATTCTTTAGGATCCAACAACACATCAAGATGTCTTTCAATGGATTAAGACTCAAATATGCACTGCAGGGAAATTCGAATTACATTGAATGGAAGGACAAGATGGAGGAAATTATTGAGGACAACAGAATCAAGGTTTTCATAAATATTGATGTCCCGCAACCTGCATCAATAGATGCTCAACTTATTGATGCATGGGAGAAGAAGGGAGAAAAGGCGAGAAGGATATTGTTAGAAGGATTTTGAGATCATATTGTCTCGAGTCTCCATGGGAAGGAGACTTCATATACTATGTGGAAGGTCTTAACATACTTGTTTCAGAATAACAAATACCACAAGAAGTTCACGTTGAAAGATAAGATCAGAAAGATCAATATGGAGGAGGGAGAGATGATACAACAATACTTGACGAAGTTCACCCAATGTCGAAATGAGCTTGGAAGTGTTGGTGTGACAGTATCCCAGGATGATTTGGTGAGCCTAACATTTCTAGGAATTCCCTAGAGCTGGCATAGTTACCAGGATTCTGTGAATGGGAGGGAGAAGCTACCAGACTCGGAGCATTTTTGGTCTGACTTGGTACAAGAAGAGATCAGGTGGAGCAATAGAGATGGGACCTCCGACAAAGACAAAGAAGAAGATTTTGCATTAGTCAGAAAAGGCAAGAAATCCAAGGAAAATAAGTCCCAAGGCGAAGAGGGCAAGAGAGAATTGTCCAAGGTCAAGTGCTTTCACTGTCACAAGCATGGGCATTATGCCTCGAAATTTCCATAGAAGGAAAGAAAGAAGGAGCCTGTAGTTGCAGTAGAAAGTGAAGCACTAGCTTCAAAGTTTGAGCTTGATTTTACTCTCATTGCATGCATGTACAACACTGTAATGGGATGCATGTGGTATCTACATAGCGATGCCTCATTCCATATGATGGGGAATAAATATCTCTTTAGTGACTTGGAGGAGAAGGAGCTCTAGCAGAAAATAGAGTTTGGAGATGACAGGAGGTATAGTGCGACCGACATAGGAACAGTTACCTTTCAGAGGGAGTTTGGCTCCCTTCTGAGACTGACATATGTTTTTTATGTTCCAGGACTAAATAAGAATCTTGTCTTTGTAGCGGTATTGGAATACCATGGTTCTGATGTCATATTCAGGAAAGGAAAGGTGTTCCTTAGAAACATCTCCATGGGACAGGTGAAACATATAGGTGTAAGAGTTAATAAAATGTATGCTGTCAAGGTCGAATATGCATGCAAATATTTAAGGAGAAAATAAAAGGTTAGTGACTTGGTGGTTGAGAGGGAGGCTATATTACCTCTCAACTTGCACCCTTAGAAGCAGTCTCAGAAGGTTTTGGAGCATGAACAATTGGAGAAGCATAGGGGAGACCAAGTGGGGGTGTCCACTCAAGTAGAGACCTCCAGGAGGGGGAAATTTCGAGCCAGATGTTCAGAGGGAGAACATGCATCCATTCCTCCAAGTGAGAGGTGGGGCGATGTGATGACACAATACCAAGAGAAGAAACTTGGGTAGGGTCCATTGAGATGGCATGTCTCGTGGATCAGACTGGCTAGGAGGATCCCACAATACACAGTAGTAGGAAGGATCACTAGGATTGATGCAGTCAGATGTCAAAAAAACAAAAATAAGAGTGGAAGATGTTAGATAATGGAGCATAGATTAGAGTTGGTAGAAGTGCAGAGAGAACATATGTAGAGTCAACAAAAACACTGAGTTTTTAGTAGACAATGCAGTAATAGGTAGTAGTCAGAGACTCTGATGATAAATGTATCATACTGGTTCAATTTTTTGGAGGCAATTCAATTTTAGGAGTTGTAGGAGCAAAAAACACTAGATAAGCGGGAGTGTTGAAATTGGCAACAAGAAACATTGAAAATGGAAACCAGAAATGGCACCATAGGTGGCTTCTGATTTAATTTTCCCTTAATTAAATTGGGAAGAAAATTTGTAATTTCATCTCATGATAGTTTGTATTAGTTAACTGAGTTAGGAAGACTTAGTTAGATTAGGAAATTAGAGTTGGAGGTCAGAAAGGAGGCATGTATAGTTCTCCCATGATTTCAGGGCATCCAGTTACAATTATTTATGAGTTGTAATTAGTTAACTCAATTAATTGAGCTAAAAATAGTTTAACTAGTTCTAACTAAGTGATGAGCTAGTGAGAGGTCCAGTGAATTAAATATGATTTAATTCACAGGTAGTGATCAATCAGTTAACTGATAATTTTCTATACATATCTATTGCATGTCAGTTCTTAGGAAGGCCCAGTTGAGACAAGGTTAAAGGGAAGATAACTATCAGTTGTATAATTAGAAAATTTTATAGGTCATGCATAAGGTCATCGAGAAGGCTTGAAGGTATTCCACAATCATTAATTTTGATTTTCCTAATTAATAGGGGCTTAATTAGCCCAATAATTCGTAATCAAGGCAAGCCAGCAGAGCCAAGAAAAAGGTTAAATACTGGACCAATTTTTCTTAGATCATATGCCAAATTCGAGCAGGATCAAAGTGAGATAGTCAATAGAGTACAAAGGTTTCTTAGTGGAGGAATATAATTGTATTGTTTCATGATCTTGAATTTATGAAATATACAGGTAATGAGGTTTTGAGCAGTTACTTTCCTGAGATACATCTTGTGTTGTGGAATTGATTGTCTCTTTCTCTTACTTTTAATGTGATTGTGCAATCATGTTTTGTTTCTGCAAATTGCAGAAGGATTCAATATTTTGTTTTGGTACATTACAAGATTGGATTGAATATTTTTGTAATATTTTATACAAAAAACGGATTAGACGTTTTCTTATCCCATATCCATTGGGATAGGTAAATAAGGATGTGGAAATTAAGATTAAAAAAAATTAGTGTAGGACAAAATTTTCTATTACTGCTAATTTTATTAATGAAGTAGAATTGGATATAGCTCCACATGATATATGTTCAATTGTGTTTATATCATTGATTCATATTGACAATTGCAACAAACCATTGTAACAATTTACATGGTGAAGAAACCTTGGCATGTTAGAAGACAATTGATTATTCACACAATTGAATAAACCACCAACCACCTATAACTTGAAATTTATTTCAAATTTACCTTAACTACTCAACAAGAATTGATTAAAAAAATTAAAACCTAGAAGTAGTATAACAAGTATGGAAATGATTATTTATCAGCTTTCTACAATGATTAATAATTAGGATCATTTGTCAATGATCGATAATCATCTGTGACTAGTGCTTCTTATTGTGTGAGTCTATTATGTGTGATTCTTTGTGTGGGGTGTTGTATGAACTGTGGTTCCGTTAGGGTACACGTTGTGTAACTATGGTTTTGTACATAAAACCTTGTAGGGTCCATCTTACTGGCGTAAGTATTGAAATCAGGGGTCCATCTCTATTATTCGATGTTTAAAATGAAAAATTAGAAAGCATAAAGAAAGAGAGAACCAGGTAGGCATGAATTTGTAGTTAACATACCTAAGTATTTAGCATAAGTAAGAGAGATTGAGAAATTTAGAAAAATGGATTAACACATTTCATGGAAATTTTCATTAATAAAAGAACCATGTTGTTGTAATAGGAATGGGTTGAAACCATGAAAAAAGAACCATTAAGAAAATCATTCGAGTAAAAATAAAAAGTTAAACCTTCCATATGAATTTACAAATTAATGCAACTAACTCATATACTAATAACAATAACATTATGTAAGTATTCATGAGCTTCAAGCTTAGGATTACATACTAATTTCGGAAAACATTATTTGAGTTCAAGACAAGCAATTGAATGAGGGGTTCTTCCCCAATAAAAAGAAAAACTTTGTAATTGTCCAAGTTTCTAGATTGGATGCCAATCAAATTGGGTGCAAGCTTCTAGTGACATCAACAATTTCTAAAGGAATTTTCTAAAAGGTGTTTCATTTCCCATAAACAGATAAAATCACCTACAAACTAAAATTGGATTTTGAAAAATACCCGTGGATATTTCCATTTGATGTTTTCAACTGGGATAATATCGTAGCTCTCTAGTCTAGGGATTCATAACTACCCAGAATGAGATCCCATTGAAGCAAAAAAACTGCCACATTTAAACTAAATAATAGAGAATTTGTTGTGGCTACACATTGAGATCGACTGAAATATATAAAAAAGCAAGTCAACGATGCGAAAGAAAGTCAACGATGCATCAAGGAGTTATCTGAGAAGTATATGAAAATTAGTTGGAAATTCGGCAGATCGTTGCACATCATTCCATTTGAAGTTCACCATTGCAATACTATGCTAATTATTGTGATTTGTTGTTTCTAAATTTCCCATGAACCTGTATTGAAGAAAAAATGGCCATGCTTAAACAAAGCATTAAAGAATATGTTTTCTGTCTATTCATTCAAATGGCCTAAGCATATATGAAAGGGAGTTGGTAATGACAATGTTTTAGATGAGGTCAAGTAAAAACAATAAGGTGATTTCCAAAACCCAACAGGGGATTATGTAAGTGCCCTATAAACAAAAAAGAGATCAACCCACTTGTCTACTATTATTTTTCTTGGTAAATGGATAAGGATTTGTTATGCAATAAATGTTTCAAGTTTCATGTTAATTGAGAACCTTTCCAGTCGCAGAACACATGAAAAAAAAAAAAAGTATTTCATGAGTTCTTTTTTGTTATTGTTTTAACCGTTGGGAAAAAAGTCAAGAAAAGGAAAATTAGCCAAGACACCCACGTAATACACTATTTCTTAGTACTATACGAATTGCTGCTTAGTACAATACGAATTACTGCTTAGTACTATACGAATTGATGCACTTTAAGAAGAATTTTGAAGTGGTTTATGTAGAAATTATTATACACTAAGCATGCATACATCTAGATTCCCCTGATATCACAATATTTAACTTCTTGCAAAATACAAAATCATTCCACTGTTAATATTTTATAGAAAATTAATTGCAAAAACATGTGAAGTATAAATAAAAACAATAACACATAACACAGTTGTTTAATGGGAAAGCCTAAAGCTGAAAACCCCAACTATCATATATTATGTATCATGAAGATCATGTAACAATCTCATACAAAGCTTAGTACATCAAGCTCTCAGTACAATCAATCGTCACACACTAACATAGAAGAAATCTACAAATCCATGCACCGATCTCTGCCCTCCTGCTAGCTTGCCTCCACTGCGCAATACCTGCTAAAGAATAGCTCTGAATGAATTCGAATTACCCTTTCCTTTCATTGGAAACTCCAATGTGTGTGTGGTGCAATCAATGCGTCACTATAGTCACAACAGATAGTCCATCTTTCCCTTTCACCTATCTCTCCACTGGGTCTCCACTGGAACTGACATGAATTGTAGTTAACTGTTGTATTGTTTAGTTGATTAATGAGTTATTATTTGTGAATTAATTCACTCCACTCTCACTAGTGTATCATTCAATTAGACTAGATACAACTAGCTCAACTGAGTCTAACTCACTTTAACTGAGTTAAAATAAATACAACTCCATGAACTACTCTTCCAACTCTGTCATAACTTTGCTACTTCAGTTCTAACTGATTCCTCCATGCATGAACCACTATTAAACCCTAGGAATTGCGTAATTCCTTCAGCCCATTGATTTTCCAAATCTATGCACTAAAATCAAGTGCTCCAAGAGAATAAGTTGTTTTTTATTGTCAGATTATTATTAAGAGCTAATAATAATCGACACTTTTATTTTTAGTTCGATGATATATAAATAGACTTCTCCCAATATTCTAAAAATAGAATTTCATCTATTTTTCCAACTTGATCAACCATCCACAAGTAGCATCCTACAACTTCTGAAATATGATCACCATGTCTAAAAATAGACATAGTCTAAAAATAGACTTGTGCCAAAAATAGCCTGCAGGCCCACTTAGTGAAGGCGACTCTTTTCACTAAGCTCATCATATTTTTGAATCTCAACACTCCCTCTCAACAAGATAGGGATTATATTTCACCCCGATCTTGCCTCTATGGTATTCGAATTTGCTCCTCATGAGCGCCTTCGTCAGAATATCTGCATCCTGATCTTCTGTAGGAATGTACTGAAGCAACATGATCTTCCGCTGCACACAATCTCTGATATGATGATACCAGATATCAATATGTTTAGATCTATCATGAAACACAGGATTAACTGAGATTTTAATGCAACTCTGATTATCACAATGGATCACTGTAGGATCTAAATGTGAACCGAAAAAACCGACCAGGGTCTTCCTCATCTAGATAACCTCACATGCAACTTGACTCGCTGCCATGTATTTTGATTTCGTTGAACTGAGTGACACAGATATTTGTTTCCTTCTGCACCAAGAAACTATCGTAGATCCGATATTGAAAACCCCTCCTGATGTGCTCTTTCTATCTGTTGGGCTGCCTGCCCAATCTGCATCTGTGAAGCCATGCAACTTCACCTCATCTATCTGTCTATACCATAATCTATACTCAGATGTGCCCCTAAGATATCTCAGGACATGCTTGCCTACCTTCCAAAAGAGCTTGGTAGCCTTAACCATCACTTTTGAAAGCTAGTTCACCGCATCGCTTATGTCTAGTATTTTATTAACTAAATACATGAGCGAACCCACTAACTGTCGATAAACAGTGGCATCCACTACCTCTGCCGATGTAGCTTCTTCTTTCCTCCAATTTCTTGGAAGAGGAGTGTCAATAGGCTTGCAACCTTGCATGTGAAACTTCTCCAGTATCTCCCAGGCATAGTTGCCTTGAGACACAAATAGTTCACCTTCCTGCTGCCATATTTCCAATCCAAGGAAATAATGAAGGGGGCCCAAATCCTTCATCTCAAACTCCTTTTCAAGATCTGCATTTCATGAGTGTATCAACTACTCATCACCTGTTAGTATTAAATCATCAACATAAAGAAAAATTATTAAAAGCTTACTCTCGACCACAATTTGGTACAGTTTTACATCTACCTCACTCTTGTTGAAGCCAAGTCCATTGAAATAGCTGTCGAACCGAGTGTACCAAGCACGTGGTGCTTTCTTCAGCCCATAAAACACTCTTTTGAGCCTGCACACATGCGACTCGCTGCTGAAGATCTCAAATCCTTCAGGCTGCTCAATGTACACCTCTCCCTCAATGATCCCATTAAGGAACACAATATTCACATCCATCTGATGAATGTGCCAACCCATCTGTGCTGAGAGAGCAAGGATGGTACTTATGGAAGAATACCATGCGACAGGTGCAAAGGTTTCTTCATAATCAATCCCCTCAATTTGTGAGAAGCCCCGGGAAAAAAATATTTCCTTATACTTCTCGACGCTCCCATCAACAACTTGCTTTACCTTGTAGATCCATCTTGATCCTACAACTGATTTTCCCACCGGCCTTGGAACAATCTCCCAAGCACTGTTTCTTACAATGGAGTCCTACTCCTCCACCATGGCATCTACCCATGTGGGCTCCTATACTGCTTCTTCAAAATAATATGGCTCTGTCACAATACACTTTCTCATAAGAGCCATGTATCTAGTAAATCGGTCAGGTGACTGTCTCTGTCTGTGTTGTGATGTAGGGACTCCTACATTCTGTGTCGCATCAAGCTTCAGTCTCTCAGCTTCTGTGGTACGATTTATACATTGTCTGATGTTTGGTTCTATATGAGTGGACTCCTCCACTCCATGAATATCCTCCCGTGGCTGATCCACATCTAGAGGCTCATCTTCGGGAACAAGAAGTTCCTCCTCTGCATGCAAGTGTAGCTCCCTCTCAAGCGAAAACTTCATGGCTTTCACCTCATTGAATTTTATATGCCTTCACACCACAGTCATTCGATTGTCTGGAAAATACACACGATAATTATGGGGTGTTTTTGTGTACACCATAAATATCCCAACTTCTGTAGTTGGCTCCAACTTTTTCCTGGCGTCCTTTGTCACATGAATGTAAACAAATGAACCAAAAATCTTCAAATGAGAAATATCAAAATTCTTACCAGTAAAAGCTTCTTCAAGTGTACTCTGGCCAAGTACTCTATGAGGACAACGGTTTTGCACATAAACCGCAGTGTTGCATGCTTCCGCCCATAAGTGCATTGGTAGGCCCTGGTCATGCAGCATCGCTCGTGAAGCACCCACGATCGTTCTGTTCTTACTCTCTGCAACCCCATTATACTGTGGGTTATGAGGCGCTATGAGTTCTCTTTGAATTCCTTCTTTGCTACAGAAGTCTTTGAATTCACCCGAGATGTATTCACCACCATTATCACTCCGTAGAGCTTTCACTTGCTTCCCCGATTCCTTCTCCACCAATGCTTTAAACTCACAGAACTTTGAGAATGTTTCGCTCTTCTTCTGCAAGAAGAAGATCCAGAATCTACGATAAAAGTCATCAAAAAATATAAAATAATACTTGTGTTTTTCTATTGAAGCAACTGAGAAAGGTCTACACACATCTGTGTGAATTCTCTCCAGGATCACCGAAGCACGATTCTCCTTCTCATGAAATTTGGTCTTCATAAACTTACCCATAATACATCCCTTGCACTGATATGACTGCGCAAGAGTACGCTTAGGAAGTCCAGTATAAATCTGCTGTAAAATCTTCAAAGCGCCATGGTGAAGATGGCCCAATCACTTGTGCCATAATTCGCCCTCATCCCAGCTCACCACTTATTCTGCTTTGCCCACCATTGCAGCACAGCCATCTACCTCCAGCTTGTAGAGATTCTTAACTCGAATCCCTATCTTCTTGGTTTGACCCGTTGTTTTATGTCTAAGGAAGGCTTTTCCCTCACTAAAAACAACATCATAACCTTTGTCTTCCAACATTGCGACCGAGACCAAGTTCTTCTTTAGACCTGGAACATGCATAACATCCTTCAACAAGAATGGATTATCGAACTCCCTCTCAAAGGTAATGGCCCCAATTTCAGTCGCACCGTATCGACCATCGTCGCCCATCACTATCTCCATCTAGAGGTCCTTCTCCTCCAAGTCACTAAACAACTCCTTGTCTCCCGTCATATGGAAAGATGCACCACTATCAAGATACCACACCGATCCCATATAGCTTGAAACCAAGCATGCGATCAAAGAGAAATCAAGTTCAAATTGCGAGGCTAAGGCCTCTCCAACTGCAACTCCAGCAACCTTCTTGTTCTTCTTCTTCTGTGGGTAGTTAGTGGTGAAATGCCCATGTTCGTGACAGTGAAAACACTTCACCTTGGACAAATCCTGCTTCTTGCCTTTAGCATCGGATTTTGAAGGAAATATCTTCCCCTTCCCTTTCCTTGATTTGGCAGCCAAAGCGCAATTCTCTTCATCTTCATTCTTCGATGAAGAGCCATCCCTGGTACCCCGCCTTATCTTCTCCTGCACAAGATCCGACCAAAGTCGCTCCCATCCTGGTAGTTTCTCACGTCCATTGACAGAGTCTTCGTAGCTATGCCAACTCTTCGGAAGCCCAAGGAGAGCCAAGCTCACCAAGTCTTCATCATCAACAGTAATCCCCACACTTTCCAGTTCATCCCTACAGTGGACAAACTTCGTGAGATATTTTGGAATACTATCGCCCTTCTCCATTTTTATTTTTCCAAGCTTGTCTTTAAGCGCTAACTTCCTTTGGTCACTTCTGATTTGGAACAAATATGTCAAAGCCTTCCACATTAAGAATGGAGTGGCTTTCTTGTGAAGGCTGGACACAATATGGTCCTTCACACCTTCCAACAGAATTCTTCTTGTATTTTCTATCTTCTTTTGCCATGTGTTAAGTAATGCAGCATCGCTAGATCCCGACTTAGGAACATCGTTATAGATGAACTCCTTCAGTCCATTATCCTCCAGCACTGCCTCCATCCTATCCTTCCAGGCTATGTAATTCGAGCTCCCATCAAGGGCATACTCCAATCACAACCCATTGAAAGACATTTCAATGTATACTCAACTTTTGCACCAAGAATTCTCTGTAGCAAATTCAAATTGTCCACCAGCACAAACTTAATAATTCTTCACAATTGCAATCTTCAAGAATTAACACTACTCTCATACCATGTAAAAATTAGTATATAGTAAGCATGCATACATCCAGATTCCATTGATCTCACAATATTTAACTTCTTGCAAAATACAGAATCATTCCACTATTAATCTTTTGTGGAAAATTAATTGCAGATACATGTGAAGCATAAATAAAAACAATCGCACATAACACAGTTGTTTAACCAGAAAGACTGAATCTGAAAACCCCAACTATCATATGTTATGTATCATGGAGATCATGTAACAATCTCATACAAAGCTTAGTACATCAAGCTCTCAGTACAATCAATCGTCACACACTAACATAGAAGAAATCTGCAAATCCATGCACCGATCTCTACCCTCCTGCTAGCCTGCCTCCACTGCACAATACCTGCTGAAGAATAGCTCTGAATGAATTCGAATTACCCTTACCTTGACTTCTCAATCCTCATTGGCAACTCCAATGTGTGTGTAGTGCAATCAATGCATCACTATAATCACAACAGATAGTCCATCTTACCCTTTCACTTATCTCTCCACTGGAACTGATATGCATTGTAGTTAACTACTGTATTGTTTAGTTGATTAATGGGTTACTATTTTTGAATTAATTAACTAATTAATTCACTCCACTCTCACTAGTGTATCATTTAGTTAGACTAGATACAACTAGCTCAACTGAGTCTAACTCACTTTAACTAAGTAAAACTGAATACAACTCCATGAAATACTCTTCCAACTCTGTCATAACTTTTCCACTTTAGTTCTAACTGATTCCTCCATGCATGAACCACAAGTAAACCCTAGGAATTGCGTAATTCCTTCAGCCCATTGATTTTCCAAATATGTGCACTGAAATTAAGTGCTCCAAGAGAATAAGTTGTTGTTTATTGTCATATTGTTATTAAGAGCTAATAATAATCAACACTTCTATTTTTAGATCGACGATCTATAAATAGACTTCGCCCAATATTCTAAAAATAGAATTTCATCTATTTTTCCAACTTCATCAACCATCCTCAAATAGCATCCTGCGACTTCTGAAATATGATCACCATGTCTAAAAATAGACATAGTCTAAAAATAGACTTGTGCCAAAAATAGCCTGCGGGCCCACTTATTGAAGGTGACTCTTTTCACTAAGCTCATCATCTTGTTGAATCTCAACAGTTTAATGGTTATGTTTACTCTACTTTTCTAAATATTTCAATTGGGAGTTGATTTAATAGAGATTTCTCCACCATGTAAACTGTTAGAATGGTTTGTTGCAATTGTCAATATAAATCGATGATATATACAAGAAGTTATAATACAAATTATAATTTTGGCCACCAATAGATGTAAACCCTATATTGTTGAGGGGTAAATACAAAATACTAAAATAGTATATTGTTAGTGTTAGTGCAATTCAAAATGTTTCTTTACAATTTGAAACATGATGTTCTAAGAGAAAACATTCGAGATATTGAATATCATCAACCACATTGCACTAGAGCTTCCCATCAAAGTTGCATATTTTACACCAAAAGTCGACAATAATGTCTGTCTCATTATCATGTAATATGTGATGACGTCTGGAACTTGTGAGGTTGTGATGAAAATTTATATTTTGAAATATAGTCGTCATATTATTCATGAATTAATATTATTTTATTTATTTTATCTCTATACTAGTATTTTTTTAAAATATATCAAATATTTTCTATTGCTTTGAAGATGTATGTTGGAAAGGTTATAGAATTTGTCAATTTGGCATAATCTAAGTGATTTCTCTTTATATTTTAGCTTTGAATTGCATTTGGACAATTTTTAGTATATTTCCAAACCCAAAATTCTTCATTTTGCAATTTTAGCTTTGAATTACATTTGGGCAATTTTTAGCATATTTCCAAACCCAAAATTCGTCAGTTTGCAATTTCCCAGTTGTACGCCTTTTAGAGGACACATAATCAACACTTTCTTCACCATTTAATTGCCAACTTTTCTTGGGAATATGGGAGAGAACTAGATACAATCAAAGACATGTGACAATGTTATGCAATTATTTTAATTTATTGTTTTTAGTGCACATTTTATATTTCACAATTCAATTTGATTATAAAAACAAAACATTAAGACGATATCATACCTGAATCCATAGGAAAATCCATAGGGGCTTCACTCGGAGAGCAATACCATACTGCAATACCATACCACGTGGGTTCATATTAGGGGATATATATTGAGGAAAAAATGACATAATATATTGGGGGATATATAGGGGGTAAAGAGTTTTTATATTGGCAGGTATACAAAATGGATCTCAAAGTTAATGAAAAAATATAAAGTTGTATAAAAAATATTAAGGAAAAAATGGATACCTATAATATTTAGTGGAAGTAGGGATTTTTTGAATTAGGAAGGTGTATTGGATTAGTATTGGTAGGGAGTTAAATAATGTGATATTTAGAGATATTTTCCAATATGTAGTCAAATTAAAGGTATTGTTTAATATAACACGAACTCAATAGGCTCAGAGGTTGATTGAGTGTAATCCCTATACCTAAATCATAATAAAAACAAAATTATATTTCCTATTATTTTTTTGTTGGTAAATTTATTATAATTTTTTAATTTCCAAAAAATATGTTTTACAATCATTTTTAATGACATATATTGTAAATTAAAAATATATTAAAAATCAAGTTCATTTCAATTATAATGAAAGCATAAATTTTGTTGCAATAACCCAATATATAACTTACTAATATCAAACCAAAATTTTCCTTTAGAACATTGAATTTCCAATCAATTATCACTTTTCACATTTAATGTTATATAAAGATTACTATTTTCCTTCTCTCCTCATTTATTTAGGCAATGGAAAGAGAGATAAATTAGAATCTTCACATTCTAGTTCTTAATCCTTCTTAAATATTTTCCTCTTACTGCTCATTCTGCATTCTCTTTTCACTGACTACATGACCAAGGAATGATGCAACTAGTTGAGCCACTATCGTTATTCTTCAAATTTTCATCCTCCTTTTCATACATGAAGACAACACTCTATCACATTGAAATTGTCCACCTCTTATTCGTTCATTCTATAAACTTTTGCAATATTTTTCCATTTTATTTTGCAATCTTCATGCTTCCTATAGGTGAAGAAACGATGCATCTATAGGATTCACTACCTCATTCTTTTATTTCTCATCCTCCTTTTCATACTTTCTTTAAAAAAAAAAAAATACCCAATGTTTATTATCCCAATTGTATGCACATCCAAACAATACAACTCCTGCAATACTAATTCCAATAAAAATATACAAACCACACAACACCTGCCAGAATAATTCCAATAAAAATATATTGATCATTTGTGAATTTTCGAGATTAGAGCGATTTGAGTGAACGCATTGAAACGTCAATATATGCAGACAATGTGTGCAATAAAAAAATATATATATTGGGAAACTGTAAAGCGCGATGAATAGATTGTTAATCCCAATGTCGATAAATGCCACTTTTATATTCCACAACACAATAGTCTACTCTATGCTTCCTACAAATATGGCCACCCGAGCTCGATATAGTTCGAAATATTCAATTTCTTTCCAAATTAGAATGATTGACTGCGAGTTTCTACATCTACTATCTGGTTTACTAAAATAATAGCAAATCTAATAATATAAGTATTTAAATGTCAATATCATAAGGAAGCAAAGCTACTATGGCAGAAGTTGTGTGCCACAAAGAAAAGCAGAGAAGTGCGTGGAGGAGTTCAAATAGGGTTATAAAGAAAAAAAATCACAAAGGAAGCAATGTGTATTCTTTCGCATGTTCAATGGTTGCACAAATCAAGATTAAATGGTTGCTTAAATCTAGATTCGTTAAAACAATGGAATCTTATCATGAAAGAATTCTCAATAGTCTAACAATAGATACAATAAATTTGACGATATAAAAGAGTCTAATAATAAATGTGACCCTACAAAAGAGTGTAAAATGGCAACTAGAAGAGTTTTTCTAAAAAGAAAATCCCTTACGACATAACAAGCTATGGTAAACAGATTTATATTTTTAATTAATTTAGAATTTAAGCTGTTAAAAATTTACGACTCAAATATATGAATATTATATATAACCCTTTTCAAAATTAATTGTTATAATGGTTTTAATAATAAGAAAGATGTAATTGAAAATATACCATGATAATTATAAGTGGTAACTAACTAATTTCTTAAAATTCTCTTTTGTATTTTAAAAATGATATATATTTTCTCAAATTTTGAAATGTAAAGATTTTATCCACGTGCATAACCAACTCTTTGATATTTTTTTTGAATTTTAAAAATATATGGATTTATGTATATTTTTGAAATCTAAAGATTTTATCCTTGTCCATAATATATTTACGGTAGAAACATCATTTTCTACAATAAAATATATATATATAAAGGAAAATAAGTCATCTGATCAATTAAATCCATGAATGAAGTGTAATTTTCATTAACGGATAGTTGATTCTTGAACTGTGCGTAGATTAAATTCATGATTTATTGAATTTTTTTTAAAGAAAGCATGCAACCAACTTACAAAGCAGTCAGTATCATAGGTCTAAGTGCATCCAAGAGCTATTGTATCTATTCCTGCCATTGAGTAATTTCATTTTGTATTTTCACTGTTAAATAATTACACGTATTTTATTTGCAGAGAAAGAGATGAAAGGGAGTTACCGAGAAAACTGATAAATATTTGAAAATATGGTGGATAGAATAAAATTCAAATCCAGATGATTCCCAAGATCCTTTGATTAATTGGGAAATTGTTTTAATCACAATATTTTTCTGTTCAGCCAGTTATGTCATGACGTGATCAGACTTCCAATTCTCTGTTAGACATATCCTGAATATCAATTCTCTGTTAGACATCCCATTATTTCGTTTATTGTTTTACATCTTGTGAAATAAGTAAATAATAGTCAAAATTCTGTAAAATTTCAAATATAGGAATTAAATTAACTTGGAAATGATAACAAACATTTATGGCAAAATTATTTTTAGAGGAAACTACTATAAACAGTATTCATCGTAAACTCAACATGTCCCAATAATATACAGGTTAAAAATAAAAACATAGTTATTAAACGATGCTTCTTGAAGTTTTCATCACTTTATTTCGAACTTCCTCTCAAAGAACGGCTGATATAAGAAAAAAATTGGCTTCTGTGAGCAAAACAAAAGTAGAGATTGACACCAGCAAACACAGAATATGATCTCATTTTCTGAGCAAGATTTTCCTTTTCTTAAGGTATGTAGATAGCTTCAAGGAAAAAAAAACTATAATTCTAATTTTGTTTGTTAATTCAAAATATATATATGATTGTAGCAGATATCTTTAAATTGATTTGAACACTTCTAGTTAGGGTTTAGTGCAATCTACACATGGAAAGTAAAAAGTTCGAGATACTAAATGCAATATTCCCCTGCATATCAATGTTAATATGGTAGTTTAGGCTACATTTAACAACATGGAACCTTATGTTCGAATGGGCCTCTCCTCCGTCTAAAGGAGAAACAATGTAGAACAGCGAACCAATCCAACAAATTTTCTTTCCTCCAACTTCAACTTTGTGATCGAAAAAGATAAGCCATATAGGTTATAAAGAATATGTATCATCGCAAAGCATACAAGATGAAGGTGAATTCTTTTTCTGCATGTTGAAAGGTTGCACAAATTAAGATTTGTTAAAACAATGAAATCTAAAACAATGAGATCTAATGATTGGAAGAATTCTCAATCCTATTTGATGCACAAAATTCTCAATCCTCTAATAATAGATTTGATGGTACAAAAGAGTACAAAATAGCAACTAGGAAAGTTATTCTTAAAAGGAACACTTTACCATATAATAATTATATAAATTTCATATATATATATAAGTATTATCATTTTTAATTTATCAAAATCTAGATTTAATATCTATGGGAATATTGTTAGTAGTAATATATAGCATTTTTGCTCTTAGATTTAATTAAAAAATGTTATAAAATTAAATTAAAATAAAATATTTGAAAATATTTTGATTTTGAAATAAGTTATGGTTTTTGGGCATGTGGTATTGATAAGTCATTGTATTAACCCATGGTATTGTAAGAGAATGATTAAAATCCTAGATCCATAACAAAATAATCAAAAGTCTAGATAGCCTATGGTATTGATAAACCATGGTATTATGTTTTTCTTCCCCCCTCTCCCTTTCCCCGTGGCTCTCTCTATCTTTCTCTTTTGGTTATTGGCCCATGGTATTGTAAAAAATCATATTTAGAAGTTAATAATATTGTAAAAATCCTATTTAGACTAAAAATCTTATTATATTGTAAATATTACATGTTCATCCACTTAATAATTAAATTTAAAGATGGTTATAGAATTATTATTTTAATTTATATGGTAAAATGGATGTTAATTTAAAATTACTATTTATATGTTATATATTTTAATGTGATATGTATATTATATTTTCTTTTATACCCCTATGTTGGAAATATTGTCATTCATGGCAAAGCAGTGCAAAGGAGCAGCACCAAGACAAGGGAGCAGATAATATTCAGATGGAAGTGTTGCAGAGATGTCACACAGGGTTTAATGTATTAGTGGGTTGTAGCTACCCATTTGGGGTTTTTATTGTAATAGAAAACGATGAATAAGAACCACAAAAATTGAATATAGAGGTTAAACCATGTGTGGAATGAATGCTAGAGAGAGCTTGAAGACTAGTTGATATCGTGAAAGCAGAACAATGGAGTAAAGGAGAAGTCATAGTGCAGTGAAATGAATTGATAGTTTGTTTGAACAAGTATACGGAGGAGGTGTAACGAAAGAAATTAGATGTGGAATTAGGAGGCAACAGCGCAGCGGAACCGTGAGTAGCATCACAGTGAATAGTGAAGGCAGTTTTGGAAAACAACAGATGGTTTTCGCACAACCTTCAAGTGGTAAGTGGTTTTATTGAAATTGAACGCAATCAAATAAGACTGTGACACATCACGGGCAAGAAACCGCCAGTTTTGCATGAATTTTGAGTGATAAGTCATCGTGGTTAATTGAACGCGATAGCTGTTCGATCATCAACAATTAAGATATGATGATGTTTGCAACATAAGTCATGCAGAGGTTAAAAAAAGGTGTGGGACCGGTGTCACAGAGTTGAACATCGCATCTTATGAGCACGGTTAAACGTTGATCTGGGATCAACGGTACCGCAGGGGCACAAACAAATCGATAGTTAACCCTAGGGGGTGCCTCCACAGTTGACTCGCCCATCGAGCATTGACCATTGATCGACGACTGTCATTCACTGCGGTAGCACAAGCTTGATGATCTTTCCATACCGAGGAGTGCCTCCACAGTACTGTGAATCTAATTTAGTAACTCAAGCACCTTTTGAGGTCCGGTGACATACATATTGTGGGGCCAATATATATTGTTGACATGCTTTGTTTTAAAGCAAAAAGTATATAAAGAGCGGAAAGATAAAAGGTGTGGGACCAGAGTCACAGAGCGGGACAGCATAAACAAATGGATGAGATTAATGGAGATGCGATGCGATACAATCGCATATCACAATCAGGGCAGGAGTAAATCGCACAAACACAGTGGTCACAGAAAATGCAAAGTGTAATGTGATGACGTGGCAAGTGACGTGGCAGCTGACGTGGACCTGACCCCACAAATTGTAAATAAACCAAGATGACGTGGCAATATGACATGGAAATGACGTGGCGATGATGTGGCATGATGACATGGAGATGATATGGACTTGGCCCACATATCACAAATCGCAAGATCAGAGGCGTGAATATTGTAAGAGCAAAGTTGTGATGCGATGGATAGAAGTGATGCGATGTGCCAATGCGAAGGGACACGTGGCGGCACAACGCTTTATCACACATCAGCAATGCGAAGTTCATCACATACCATGAAGTGGCAATGTTATGCGGGGTGAAGATGAGATGCGATGCAAAGTTGGAGTGCGAAGTTCATCGCATATCGCAGATCGCAAAGCTCAGAAGAGATAACACTCAGATACGCCAAAGTGCGATAAAGAAAGCTCATGCGATGAAGACCAAAGCTGAAACCTAAAGCATTTCAAGTCCGCAAGTATGTGGATTTCCTTTGTTAAATCGTTTTGGAGAGCAAAGGAGGAATATAACGTAAAGCAGAAAGGAGAGTATGAACGCGGGTAGAAAGGCTCGGGTAAGGACCCGAAACAGAGAAAAGGGCAGAATCATGCATTTAGAAGATCAGTGAAGGTTGATCACGGCAAGGAAAGGCTCGCACAGTTAAAAGGACCCGTTCATGTGTAGAACAATTAGAAATACAACAATAGGTAGAGAAGATAAAGGGAAAACAACAGAAAAGACAAATGCACAGCGAGCAAAGAGATGAAAGGGCTACATTGAATATATTTGTTGTAACTGTAAATGTATTATTGAATTTCTATTGTTTGTGATGTAAAGGCAAGTCTCCGCAGGCAAAGAAAAACTCCAATTTAATACTGTAACAATTGTATATATTGTTGTAACATCCTGAATATGCTGAGCGAGAAAATAAGAAGGTGGAAGGCAAAGAGTCATACTTTTTCATTTTGAATTCCCTGTGGAATGCAAACAATTATGAAATGTTCTCTATAAATAATGTTACGAGCATATGCATAAGGTTGAGAGAATGAAGAAATGAGTGAGACAATGTAAGAAGAAGAAGGAGCAGAGAGAGGAGTTGTGAAGATCCAGAGATGATATAAAGAAAATTTGAAGGCTGGAAGGACAACAGTAAAGAAGGAGAAAAACAGAGCTGATATCCAGGTAAATCAGCATATGATTTTATTGTACAGTGAGGAAGTTTGTGTTTCCATATCAAGTTGTAGCTTGATAGATGTCCAGTTGTAGCTGGCTGAGGTAGGAGCCTCCTATAGGTTGCAGCCTGCAGAAAATAGATGGGAGTTGGAGCTTCCTTTCAAGTTGTAGCTTGCATAATTGAGGTAGTAGCCTCCTGTAGGTTTGAGCCTACAGAAAATCAGTGGTGAGAGGGAGTTGGAGCTTTCCTTTGCATCACAATAATAATAATATGTGGTTTTATCCCTTATGGGTTTCCACTTATATCTGTTGTCTATGTGCATGATGATTATGTGTTGATATTCTGTATTTAATCTGCTTAATACCTACTGCTCACTTATTAAGATTGTAGTTCCATTGAATATTAAGTTGATCACAAAATGAAGATGTAAATAAGTGTAAAATAAAGTTTTACAAGACCATGACTGCATTAAACTGATTCACCCCCCCTCTCAGTTTAACCAAGGGTTCAACACCCTACACATTTACATCTAACATCTCACATATAACACTCACACATATACCCTATAATGTTTTTCAGAACACCTCTTGGAGTAATTAAATATAATAAAACCAGCCTATATCCAAATCCAGCCTAGATCCATCTTAGTGCAAAACTTGAGTGAATGTTTCAGTTGTGTGAGGCCAAGGAAAATTTTTCGAACATATGAATTTTTTTATCAATAATATGTAAATATGTTAGGTCCCTATATCACTAGTATAGTCCCTTATTATTGTTAGTGCAAACCTCTTATTGTTATTATTGTACCCTTGTAACCCCTATTTTGTTATTATTGTGCCCTTAAATTATTATTGTTAGGTCGGCTAGGATTACATTGTGGCCCACTAGGATTAAATTATGGCCCCATGGACTCCTATATATAGAAAGGAGGTTTTGTGAATTGTATCATCCAAGAATTATTCATTCATGTAATGTACTGGAGGTTTCCCCCTCAAAGTGGCTTATTTCTAAGGCGTTGATATCTCTTTTCTTCTCTTTTTTGAGCTGGTTTCACAACATTTGGTATCAGAGCTTTGGATTCAAGGGTTTCGCTGCTCCAAATAGGTCATCGTGGAATTTTCGCTATAAATTTTTTTCTATGAAGGTTCAGAAGCTAAAATTTTTAGGGTGCGAAGCTGAAATCCTGAGGAAGATTTTATAAAAATTTCAAAGCTTGGTTCGCAATATTTTTCGGAGATATGATCTGTGGAAGTTAGGTATTTTTTCAGGCTCCTAAACAGGTCATCGTGGCATTTGCACTATAAAAAATTTTCTCCTGAGTTTCAAAATATCAAATTGTTATGGTGCGAAGCTGAAATCCTAAGGAAACTCGTCAAAAAATTTCAGCTCTTGGTTCGCAATATTTTTGGAGATATGATCTGTGGAAGGTAGTGCTTTTTCAAGCTCCTGAATTTCATCTCAAAAAGGTGATCATGGGAAAATTTCAATAACTCTCTCTCTAAGCATCGGATTGGAGTGTCGTAAAAAGTGGTCGTAATTAAATGGACTTTAGTTTCTTAGCTATCAATTTCAGAGGTGAAGGACAAAACAGTGACACGTGGCAAGTCGTACAAGTTCGATATACTGAACTAGTCCATAATTAGGTCATTGTGGGAGATTGGACATAACTTTGTCTTGGAGAATCCAAATCAAGTCAGAACTGTGGCATTCAAAATAGAATTTAGAGGGCTACTTCAGTGCTAAATTTCAGATATTGAAGAGCCACAATCACAGAGATAATACAATTTCAATATCAAGCTCCTTAAAAGCAAGTAAAAGGTGTGTATTTTTTTCCAAATTGCATAAGTCTTGTTTGAAGAATCAAGTTGAATTGATTGCAAGGGAATATTGTCGAATAGATATCAGTATTGGATTATAAAATGGCCCCTAAAAAGAATTCAACACCCATTAAGCCTTTGGAAAGCTCTACTATGACTCATGAAGACGAAGAATTGCAACATGATCTATCAAAATTACAAGAGCAAGTGCAATAATTTTCACTCTCGCAAAGAGCAACAAAAAATGAAATAGAAGTTTTGAAGAAAGGTGTGGAATCTAAGATGGATGGCGTGCAAGCTAAGATGGATGGTGTGGAAGCTAATATGGATGGCATGGAGGCTGGCATGGAATCTAAGATGGATGACATGGAAGCTAAGATCGATGAGAAAATGGAAAACATGAAGAATTTTCTAAAAGCAGACATGGAAGGTTTGACAAAGTTGATACGAGAAAGGTTTCCTAATGGTGAAAATATAGTAGAAGAACCTCATGATGAGAACAAAATAAATGTTAATTGTGATTTCATAAACTCTAATGTTGGCGGGAAGAACCACCATATTCCAAAGATGGATATGAGGAAGTTTGATGGAAAGGATCCTGTAACATGGATACTACAGATGGAGCAATATTTTGATCTCCACAACGTGCAAAACACACAAAAGGTACGCATTGCAACTTTACATTTAGAACAAAATACATTTGTATGGTATCGATGGCTTTGCTCCCGTAAAAAAATTGTCACTTGGTCAATTTTTACGGAGGAAATGATAGCACATTATGAGCATACAAAGAGCAACACCTTCTTTAGCCAATTGATAAATCTCAAACAAAAGGGTTTAGTGGGGCAGCACATTGAGGACTTCCAAAAATTGAATATAAGGGTGACTGATATTCCAGAGGAACACAGGATTGATCTCTTCATAGGCACTTTAAAGGATAACATCCAACATGAAGTTCGCGTTTTGGAACCTGATTCATTGGAGAAAGCATTCAGGTTGGCAAGAAAAGTTGAATGTAAAATTATGGCGACAAGGAAGCCTACCACTCAATTCTATAAAGAAGGAAGTGTTGCTACATATAGATTTCCACAACCTACAAGGTTGACACCACAACAATTGGAAGAAAAAAGAGAAAAAGGGATTTGCTACAATTGTGATAGAAAATACACTAAAGGTCATAAGTGTGCTGAGAAGAAATTATTTTACATAGATTGTGAAGAGGAAGAAGAAAATGAACAAGAAGAGGATATACACTAGGAACCAGCCCTAGAAGAGGAAGAAATGAATGCGACCATATCATGTAATGCACTGGTAGGAATTACCACTCCTCAAACTCTCAAGATAGAAGGACATATCAAGAAGAAAAAAGTAATAGTGTTGATTGATTCAGGTAGCACCCATAATTTTATTCATTGTAAGGTAGCCAAGGAATTAAATTGTTTCCTATACCCAGCACCAGAATTCCAAGTGATGGTTGCAAATGGAGGAACTATAAATTGCTCTGGGAAATGCCATAATATCAAGCTAACCATGGGGGAATATGTATTGACTAGTCCAATGCTTTCCATTCCTATGGGAGGTGCTGATGTTGTACTAGGAGTACAATGGTTACAATCTTTGGGGACGATAGATTTTAATTTTTAAGAACTTTCTTGAAATTTTTTTCAGAAGAAAGGAAGTTGAATTACGAGGTATTGTAGGGAAGCCAGGAAGGATAATAAGCTCTAATGTCATGACAAAGCTTCTAAAGAAAGAACAACGAGGTGTAATTGCACAATTATGCTCACTAGAAGTTCCAACATCAAAATCATCTATTCCTACAGATCTCCAACAAGTATTGGAAAATCATTCCAAGGTGTTTGAAACTCCCAAAGGACTCCCACCTATTCATGATCACGATCATGCTATTCATTTGATTCCAGGAAGTGTTCCTCCAAACATCAGGCCTTATAGATATCCTTATGTCCAAAAGAGTGAAATTGAACGTTGAGGACAACACTTTTTTTGAAGGAGAGGGGCATGTTAGGTCCCTATATCACTAGTATAGTCTCTTATTATTGTTAGTGTAAACCCCTTATTGTTATTATTGTACCCTTGTAACCCCCATTTTGTTATTATTGTGCCCTTAAATTATTATTGTTAGGTCGGCTAGGATTACATTGTGGCACACTAGGATTAAATTATGGACTCATGGACTCCTATATATAGAAAGGAGGTTTTGTGAATTGTATCATCCAAGAATTGTTCATTCATGTAATGTATTGGAGGTTGCCCCCTCGAAGTGGCTTATTTATAAGGTGTTGATATCTCTTTTCTTCTCTTTTTGAGCTGGTTTCACAACAAAATATATCTAATATTAATATAATCATTTTGAATATGCTAAATATGTCTAAGATTATCCTCATGATTTTAATTTTAAATTTTATTATTTACCTCAGTTTGTTGAGATGATAAATATTGTTAATAACTTTAATGATGAAAAAATATGAAATACAAATTTTGAATGCAAAGTGCAATAATAGTGTTGAATGATAGACAACGTGAATAATAAGAATGTTGTCTGTTAGGACTCCACTATGTATCATTTTTGCTATATACTTTGACACCATTTTACTTTTATAACCATGATTAAAAAAAGGATTCCATTATCATTCTCATCTACTTTATCCCAAGGTATATAAAATCCTCTTCTTTATTATATGTTTAATCTGTTTTACATTTAATTCCATAATACTCTTATATTGATTTTTACTACAACATTGTTTCTGCTTTTGAAATTGAGCATATCCAGTGCGTGATTATCTTTGAAATAAAAAGACTTCCTCGGGTTGACAATTTATGTGGAGCTTGAATTGTGAAAGCAATTAAAGCGACCAACATTGTCAATTACAAATAGTCTTAACTGTGATGAATATCAAACTATTTTCTTATACTATTCTTATTGTCACCCTTTTTATATTTTTCATCTTTTCATATCATCAACCATTTAAATCTTTAGCTCGAGTTGTTGTAGTAAACATCATACATTGTCTCTTTTGCTTTCCAATATTAATCGATTGAAATAATATAACACAAAAATCAATGTACATTGTCAATAATTTTGTTTGCTTACACTAAAATCAATGCACATTGTTAATCCAATCACTTTAAAATCAATGTACCATCATACATCCAATTACATCAAATCAGAAATCAACATCTACACTGAAATCAACGTATCTAATGAAAGCAATCAAATAAGATTAGAAAACAACTTCTACACTGAAATCAATGCATCTAATGCAAGCAATCAAATAGGATTATAAATCAACATTTACACTCAAATCAATGGATCTTGTTGAATTAAGAAAATAGTATTAGAAACCAACATCTAAATTGAAATCAATGCATTTAGTGCAAGCAATCAAATAGGATTAAAAATCACCATCTACACTGAAATCAATGCATTTCTTGTAAGAAATCAAATAGGATTAGAAATCATCTACACTAAAATCAAAACATCTAGTGCAAGCAACATGAATTATAATTATTAATTAACATCTACATTGAAATCAATGCAGCTAGTGCAAGCAATCAAATAGGATTAGAAATTACCATCTACATTTAAATCAATGCATTTAGTGCAAGAAATCAAATAGGATTAGAAATAATCCACATTGAAATTAATGCATCTAGTACAAACAATCAAATATCATTAGAAATCAATATCTACAATAAAATCAATGCATCAAGTGCAAACAATGAAATAGGATTAAAAATCACCGTCTACACTGAAATCAATGCATCTAGTGCAAGTAATAAAATAGGATTAGAAATCACCGTATACACTGAAATCAATGCATCTAGTGCAATAAATCAATTTGGATTAGAAATCACCATATACACCGAAATCAATTCATCTAGTGCATGAAATGTTCTCCCCACCCTCCATCTATATCTATATATCCCTTCATATATCCATGTTTTTCTCTTTATCTCAACCCCCCTCCCCCCCAAACACATAATATCCCACACCCTATTTAGCAATTTATATGTCACTCCATCCCTCTCTCCATCTCTCTCTTCTTCCCCCTCTTCACCTTCCATCCATATCTCTATCTTCCCCTTCTCTCCCTCCCCCATGCTTATATCTATCTTTCCCCCTGTTGTCCTCTCTCCCTCTCTCTCCATCTTCCTTATCACTCTCTCTCTCTCTCTCTCTCTCTCTCTCTCTCTCTCTCTCTCTCTATTTCTTCTTACCTCCCTTTCTATCCCCCTTCAAATACACATCTCTTTCCCTCCCTCTCTCCACTCTGTCTCATTCTCTCTCTTCCTTCACCTCTCTCCCTTTCTATCCCACCTCTCTCTCTCTCTCTCTCTCTCTCTCCACCCTCCAACTTTGTTACTATATCCCTCCATCTCACCTTCTCTCCCCCCTTATCTCCATATCTCCTACTTTGTCTCTTTATCTGACCCCAAACATACACACTCTCTCTCCATCTCTCTCTTGTCACTCTCTTTCTCTCTTCACTTCTCACTCTCTACGTACCCCTCCAACTCCATCTCTCTATTCATCCCTCTCTCTTTCTCTCTCCCTCCCTCTCTCTTCTTGTCTTTGAAATCCTCTCTCTCATGCTTCCTCTATCTCCCTTTCTCTCTTACCCCCCTATTATCTGAATTTGAAAGTTATTTTTGTTGTGCTAATTTCATTTTTAGATATAAACTTATTTACTGATCTTATGTTTGATGTACAGGTTCCCTTGTTGCTTATGTGTGTCAAAGAGGCAATTAAAACATAATTTTATGAGTGAATTTGAAAGCATAAAGAATTAATTTAAATGGTTGAACAACAACAACATAAATGAAAAAAACCATAACAAATGATCCATTAAAACAAAGTTTTGATGAAGGAGTTCACCCCTCCTGGGCTACATCTCCTTGGTCCAGCTTTATAGCTCGGGCCTCTGTATTAGCTCAAATGTGCTCAAATTTCTATTTAAATGCATAAAATTCTCTTGCAACCTATTCCAATGATTTCAAAATGTTGAAATATATCATAAATGACTATTTATTTACTCAATTTGGTTACCAGATGCTCTAGGCATGGCCTTCCCTCCTAGTGGCCCTAGGCTTAAAATTTATTCAAGTGACAAAAAAACATGTAGATAAGATCCTTTTCCTATGAAACCTATTCCAATGTGTTTATAACATGCTAATTAGCCAAGAATGACTCTTTCTAAGCTCAATTTGGTCGAAAATTGACTCGGTTATAGAAAAAACAAACTTTCCCCCAATTTCTCCTCAAAATCTGGAAAACTGGAGTTAACTCCCACAAGTTTGGTGTAATCTCTGAAAATAAAAACTTTTATAAAAGAACCACTAATTAAGGAACTAGATTTATTAAGGTTAATTTGCAGTTAGGTGGAGAAGCGCGCTTGAAATCCGCTTAGTGGAAGGTACTGGCTCTTGGTTTCATGCACGTGATCATGTGGAGGAGGGATGGCCCGCAGGATGGCCTCCTCCACTCCCACCACTAGATCCACAAATGCATTTAAATGTAAGTCCACTGCATACATTTTCAAGTTCCATGGTCGCGGCGCATTGGTGAAGGCACTAAGTGTTGGGGGTGAGGTCACGGTTCGAACCTTGACCTCGACCCCCATTACATTGTTTTGCAACGAAACGTATAATGTTCCACCTTTAATATATTGTGCTCATAACCATTTTTTTAGCTTTAATAGGCCATCCACCATTTAATATATCATCTCCGAACTTTGGTTAACAGTCTACTTCCATAGTTTAACGCCACCATTTGATATACCATGTGATATAATAACCTTCAAAATTTGTGAAATGTGTTTAATTATATATATCAATGGATCTTTAACAACTATTCTGCTCCACCATTAGGACTTAGGGAATCTATGAATTAGAAAGTTTGATTTGCAATTAACGTTGATTTGAGGTTTAATAATATATATATATATATATATATATATATATATATATATATATATATATATATATATATATATATATATATATATATATATGTGTGTGTGTAGAATTAATAATTGTTAATTAAAATTTAAAATTGATATTAAATATTAATATATATATATTAATATAATAAAAAATATGATAGAAAACCATAAAATATATATATATATATATAAAATCTTAAAAATAACAAAAAAATGATTTCCGGCACATAAATCCATAAACCCAAATTCAACCTTAGGAGGTCATTGGACAATTTTTACCTTCACAAACCAAAATCTCTGTTAGGTCCCTATATTACTAGTGTAGTCACTTATTGTTGTTAGTGTAACCCCATTATTGCTATTATTGTACCCTTGTAACCCCCATATTGTTATTATTGTGCCCTTAAATTATTATTGTTAGGTCGGCTAGGATTACATTGTGGCCCTATGGACTCCTTTATATAAAAAGGAGGTTTTGTAATTTGTATCATCCAATAATTGTTCATTCATGTAATGTATTGGAGGTTTCCCCCTCAAGGTGGCTTATTTATAAGGCATTGATATCTCTTTTCTTCTATTTCTAGAGCTGGTTTCACAACATTTGGTATCAGAGCTTTGGATTCTAGGGTTTCGCTGCCCCAAACAGGCCATCAAGGAATTTTCGCTATAAATTTTTGTCTACAAAGGTTCAGAAGTTGAAATTTTGAGAGTGCGAAGCCGAAATCCTAAGGAACATCTTCACATCATTTCAGAGCTTGGTTCGCAATATTTTTAGAGATATGATCTGTGGAAGTTAGGGCTTTTTGCAGGCTCCTGAATTTAACCTAAACAGGTCATCGTGGAATTTGAGATATAAATTTTGTTCTACGAAGTTTCAGAAGCTAAAATTTTTAGAGAGTGAATCTGAAATCCTGAGGAACATCTTCGCAAAATTGCAGAGCTTGGTTTGCAATATTTGCGGAGATATGATCTGTGGAAGTTAGGTCTTTTTCAGGCTCTCGAATTTCATCTCAAAGAGGTTATCGTGGGAAAACATTCATAACTCTCTCTCTGAGCATCGGATTGGAATGCTGTTAAAAGTGACCATAAGTACATGGACTGTAGTTTCTTTTCTATCAATTTAAGAGCCAAACGAGGAAATAGTGACACGTGGCAAGTCGTACAATTTCGCTATACTGAACTAGTCCATAATTGGGTCATTGTGGGAGATTGGACATAACTTTTCCTTGAAGAATCCAAATCAGGTCAGACCTATGGAATTCTAAAGAAGCTTCAGAGGGTGACTTCAGGTCCAAATTTCAGATATTGAAGATCCAAAATGACAGAGATAATCCAGTTTCAATATCGAGCTCCTCAAAATCAAGAAAAAGGTGTGTATTTTTTTTTCAAATTGCATAAGTCTTGTTTGAAAAAATCAGTTCTAGTTGATTCCAAAGGCCTATTGAGCATAGCTATCAGTAATGGGTTCTAAAATGCCTCGTAAAAATAATTCAATGCCTATTAAGCCTTCAAAAGGCTTTACTATGACTCATGAAGATGAATAAATGCAACATGAGATATCAAAATTCCATGAGCAAGTGCACCAAATTTCGCTATTGCAAAGAGCAACAAAAAATGAAATGGATGGTTTGAAGAAAGGCGTGGAAGCTAAGATGAATGGTTTGGAAGCTAAGATGGATGGCATGGAAGTTTTCATGGAAGCTAAGATGGATGACATGGAAGCTAAGATCGATGAAAAAAAATGGAAAACATGAAGAATGATCTAAAAGTAGACATGGAAGGTTTGACAAAGTTGATACAAAAAATGTTTCCTAATGGTGAAAAGATAGTAGAGGAAACTCATGATGAGAACACAATAAATGATAATCGTGATTTCATAAACTCTAATGTTGGTAGGAAGGACCACCATATTCCAAAGATAGATATGAGGAAGTTTGATGGCAAGGATCCCGTAACATGGATACTAT
Source organism: Pinus albicaulis (assembly GCA_034641835.2). Taxonomy (NCBI): domain Eukaryota; kingdom Viridiplantae; phylum Streptophyta; class Pinopsida; order Pinales; family Pinaceae; genus Pinus; species Pinus albicaulis. Next base: position 76,905,834 of record CM076574.1, on the reverse strand, counting down.
AGATGGATCAATATTTGATCTCAATAATGTGCAAAACACACAAAAGGTACGCATTGCAACTTTACATCTAGAAAAAAATACATTTGTATGGTATCGATGGATTTGCACTCGTAAAAAAATTGTCACTTCGTCAATTTTTACGGAGGAAATGATAGCACATTATGAGGATACAAAGAGCAACACCTTCTTTAGCCAATTGATAAATCTCAAACAAAAGGGTTTAGTGGGGAGCACATTGAGGACTTCCAAAAATTGAATATAAGGGTAGCTGATATTCCAGAGGAACACATGATTGATCTCTTCATAGGTACTTTAAAGGATAACATCCAACATGAAGTTTGCGTCTTGGAACCTGATTCATTAGAAAAGGCATTCAGGTTGGCAAGAAAAATTGAATGTAAAATTATGGCAACAAGGAAGCCTACCACTCACTTCTATAAAGAGGGAAGTGTTGCTACTACTAGATTTCAACAACCTACAAGGTTGACACCACAAAAATTGGAAGAAAGAGAAAAAAAGGGCTTTGCTACAGTTGTGATATCAAATACACTAAATGTCATAAATGCGCTGAGAAGAAATTATTTTACATAGATTGTGAAGAGGAAGAATAAAATGAACAAGAAGAGGATATACACCAGGAACCAACCCTAGAAGAAGAAGAAATGAGTCCGACTATATTGTGTAATGCATTGGCAGGAATTATCACTCCTCAAACTCTCAATATAGAAGGACATATCAAGAATAAAAAGGTAATAGTGTTGATTGATTTAGGTAGTACCCATAATTTTATTCATTGTAAGGTAGCCAAGGAATTGAATTGTTTCCTATACCCAGCAGAATGTCAAGTGATGGTTGCAAATGGAGGAACTATAAATTGCTCTGGAAAATGCCATAGCATCAAGCTAACCATGGGGGAATATGTGTTGACTAGTCCAATGCTTTCCATTCCTATGGGAGGTGCTGATGTTGTACTAGGAGTACAATGGTTACAATCTTTGGGGACGGTAGCTTTTAATTTTCAAGAACTTTTCTTGAAATTTTTTTTTGAAGGAAAGGAAATCGAAATACGGGGTATCGCAGGGAAGCCGGGAGAGATAATAAGCTCTAATGTCATGACAAAGGTTCTGAAGAAATAACAACGAGGCGTAATTGCACAATTATTCTCACTAGAAGTTCCAACATAAAAATCATCTATTTCTGCAGATCTCCAACAAGTCTTGGACAATCATTCCAAGGTGTTTGAAACTCCCAAAGGACTCCCACCTATTCGTGATCATGATCATGCTATTCATTTGATTCCAGGAAGTGTTCCTCCAAACATCAGGCCTTATAGATATCCTTACTTCCAAAAGAATGAAATTGAACGTATGATTGCAGAAATGTTAGAGGCGGGTATAATTCAACCTAGTCAAAGTTCTTTCTCTGCTCCTGTAGTATTGGTACACAAGAAGGATGGATCATGGCGAATGTGTCCGGATTATAGGGAGCTCACTAAGCTCACCATTAAAGATAAATTTCCCATTCCTGTGATTGATGAATTATTGGATGAATTACATGGAGCAATTTATTTTACCAAGTTGGATCTTCGTTCAGGATATCATCAAATTAGAATGAAGATCGAAGATATTCCAAAAAAAACATTTCGAACTCATGAGGGTCATTATGAATTTTTGGTCATGCCTTTTGGCCTTACCAATGCACCTTCTACATTTCAAGGGTTGATGAATTCCATTTTCAAACCCTTCCTTAGAAAATTTGTGCTAGTTTTTTTTTATGATATACTAATCTATAGCTGGTCTTGGAAGGATCATGTTGAACATGTTGACAGGGTGCTCAAACTATTGCAGGAGAAACAATTATATGCAAAAACATCCAAATGTTTCTTTGGAGTACAAGAGGTGGAATATCTGGGTCATATTGTATCTCACGAGGGTGTTAAAGTAGACCCTAACAAAATTAGAGCCATTAAGGAATGGAAAGTCCCCACAACCATAAAGCAGTTGTGAGGATTTCTCGGGTTAACAGGGTATTATCGCAAGTTTGTTAAGAATTATGGGAGAATAGCAGCACCTCTAACAACATTATTGAAGAAAGATGCATTTTCATGGACTCCTCAAGCAACTAAGGCCTTTGAACGTCTTAAAGAGGCAATGTGCCTAGCACCGGTCTTAGCTACACCAGACTTCACAAAAACCTTTATTGTGGAATGTGATGCCTCAGGAAATGGAATTGGTGTTATTTTAATGTAGGAAGGAAGACCCATTGCTTTTGAAAGTCGTCCAATCAAAGGAAAGTATTTACAGAAACCTATTTATGAGAAGGAAATGTTAGCAATACTGCATGCACTAAAGAAATTGAGAACTTACCTAATGGGAAGACACTTCAAGGTAAAAACTGATCATGATAGTCTGAAACACTTTTTGGAACAAAGACTATCTTCAGAAGAGTAGCAAAAATGGGTCACAAAGATGTTGGGTTATGACTTTGAAATAATCTACAAAAAATGGAAGCTAAATGTTGTTGCAGATGCACTCTCAAGAAAGAATGAAGATGTGGAAGCATTTCTTTGTGCCATTTCTATTATCCAACCAGATTGGATAACCGAAGCAAGAGATGAATGGAAGAAGGAAAAAGATGTATGGACACTCATTCAAAAGTTGCAGCAAGATCCTAGTACATCTGATACATTTAGTTGGAAAAATGACTCCTTATGGTACAAAGATCGCTTATATCTTTGTAAGAATTCCCAACTAAAACAAAAGATTCTTCTGGAATTGCACACTTCTCCTTTAGGAGGACACTCAGGATTTTTAAAAACTTACCACAGGGTGAAGAAAGAATTTTTTCGGGATGGCCTTAAATCTGATATTCGAAAGTTTGTGGCGGAATGTTTGGTTTGCCAGCAGAATAAAGTGGAAACAATTAAGACCCCAGGACTTCTACAACCTTTATCCATTCCAAGTCAACTTTGGGAGGAGATTTCAATGGATTTTATCACAGGTTTACCTAAGTCCGAAGGAAAGAGTGTCATCATGGTGGTAGTTGATAGACTTACCAAGTATACACACTTTTGTGCATTATCTCATCCATTTAAAGCAAGTACAGTTGCTACTACATTTATGGACAGAATTCAAAAGCTACATGGAAGCCCAAGGGTTATTGTGAGCGACAGAGATCCCATTTTTACTGGAAATTTTTGGACGGAGTTATTTTCTTGTTTGGGTACTCAATTAGCTTATAGCTCATCTTATCATCCTCAATTCGATGGTCAAACTGAGATAGTAAATAAATTTTTGGAAGGATATCTTCGTTGTTTTGTATCTGATAAACAAACACAATGAGTCAAGTGGTTACCTCTTGCTGAATGGTGGTATAACACTTCCTTCCATACTGCAGCAAAAATGACCCCATTTATGGATATCATCCACCATCCATCACATCATCTTTAAGGGAAAATTCGAAGGTTCAAGCAGTGGAAGATCACATCGAGCATCAGCAAGAAGTTCTCCAACTCTTAAAGCATAACCTGAATTTGGCACAAAATCGAATGAAACAACAGGCAGATCAACATCGCAGCGAGAGAAGTTTTGATGTAGGAGATTGGGTATTTTTACGGCTACAACCATATAAACAAATGTCCCTCGAGCAAGCTAAGAAGGATAATAAATTATCGCCAAAGTACTATGGTCCTTACAAGGTGTTGCAAAAGATTGGTACTATGGCATACAAATTGGAGCTTCCTGCTTCTTCGCGAGTACATCCAGTTTTCCATGTTTCATGCTTAAAGAAGGTTATAGGTGAAAATCTTCCAGTTTAAACAATATTGCTAGAACTTGATGAGGAAGGAAAAATCATATTGGAACCTGAAGCGGTCATGGAAACAAGAACTCGACAGCTACGGAATCGATCAATTTCAGAGTATCTCATCAAGTGAAAGAACTTACCCACTGAAGATTCTACATGGGAGGATGAGAATTTTATACAGAAGCACCCAGAGCTACTCAAGCGTTGAGGACAACACTTTTTTGAAGGAGAGGGGCATGTTAGGTCCCTTTATTACTAGTATAGTCCCTTATTGTTGTTAGTGTAACCCCCTTATTGTTATTATTGTACCCTTGTAACCCCCATATTGTTATTATTGTGCCCTTAAATTATTATTGTTAGGTTGGCTAGAATTACATTGTGGCCCCACTAGGATTACATTGTGGCCCTATAGACTCCTATATATAGAAAGGAGGTTTTGTAATTTGTATCATCCAAGAATTGTTCATTCATGTAATGTATTGGAGGTTTCCCCCCCGAAGTGGCTTATTTCTAAGGCATTGATATCTCTTTTCTTCTATTTCTGGAGCTGGTTTCACAACAATCTCTTAATCCCTATCTCAAACTGTCTCTCCCCCTCCCTCCCTCTCTCCCCCTTTATTTCTCTGTCCCTATCTCTATCCCTCAAAATATTTCTCTGTACCTCATATTCTCTCCCTCTCTTAATCCATCTATCTTTCATATTCTCGATATCCATCTCTCTCTCTCCCTCTCTCTTGAATCATCTTTATATCCATCTCTCTCCCTCTCTCTTGAATCATCTCTATATCCATCTCTCTCCCTCTCTTACCTATCTCTCTCCCCATACCTCCCTCTCACCTATTTCTCTCTATGTACCTGACTCACTCCCCCATCTCTCTCACCCTCCCTTCCCATCCCTCTCTCTCACGCACTCTCTCTCTCTCTCACTCTATCTCACTCCCTCTCCCTATTTCTCTATCTCTCTCCATATATTTCTCTCTCTCTCTCTCTCTCTCTATATATATATATATTTCCTTATCTCTCTTCCTTTCCCTACCTCCCTCCCTCTATCTCTCTCCCTCTCTCTCTCTCTATATATATATTTCCTTATCTCTCTTCCCTTCCCTACCTCCCTCCCTCTATCTCTCTCCCTCACTCTCTCTCACCCTCCTCCCTCCCTCTCTAACTCTCTCTCTCCCTCCTTCCTCCCTCCCTCACTCTCTTTGTGTGTCCCTCTCTCACTCTTATCACCCCTTCTTCCACCCCCCCTCTCTCTCTCTATCAATATCTCACCCTCTCATTTATTTCTCTACATCTCCCTCTCTCACTCTCAATATTCCATCCCTCTCCCTCTCTCTCTTTCACTCTCTCTTGCTCACTCCCACTCCCATTCTCTCTCCATATCTTTCCCCCCTCTCCAACATTCTCTCTTACTTTCCTTTCTTCCCCACCCCCAATCCCTCTCCAAAATTCTCTCTTCCTTAACCTCTCTTCCCCACCCCTCACTCCCTCTCTATCCCTCTTTATCCCTCACCCTCCATCCTCCCTCCTCATCTCCCTCCCCTCTCTCCATATTTATCTCTCTCTCTCTATATATATATATATATCCCTCCCTATTTAAAACCCTCTCTCTATTAAGTTCTCCCTCCTCACTCATTTCCTCTCTCCCTCTCCCTTCTCTCTCTCTCTCTCACATTATTTATCTCTCCCTCTCTTTTCCTTCCTCACTATTTTTCTTGTTGTCTTTCAATCTGACCCCTCTCTCTCTTCCTCTCCCTCACTCACTCATTTTGACCCCCTCTCTCTCTTCCTCAATCTCAATCACTCATTTTCTCTCCTCTCTCTATGCCTCTCCCTCGCTCACTCATTTTCTCCCTTCTCTCTGCTTCTCCCTCACTCACTTATTTCCCCTCCTTCTCACCCTTTGCTTCTCTCTTCTTCTCCCTCCCCATTTGTCTCATCTTCTCTCTTTTTCTCCCTCCCCATTTGTCTCATCCTATCCCCCTCCCCCATCTCTTTGTATCTATTTATGTCACCATTCCTCCCACCATAATCTTAAGCCTAAAAGTTAAATTTTAAATCTAAATCCTAAACCTAAAAATTACATAGCATTAAGTAAAAATAACTCTTTGGAAAATATATAATAGCAATATATAATTTTATAAGAATTATAAACCTGAAATCTATTCTACAAAATTAAGGAAATAACCACACCCCATTATGCCATTTAAAGTGCACAATCCTACAATTTTATAAAATATACATTATAATAGGAATCGTTTTAATAAAGTAATGAAAATGGTGCAATAAATAAATGTGACTTAAATAAATACTCAATTTAAAAAAAACAACATACAATCTAAACATTTTTTTATAAAATATACACTATAATGGAAATACTGATTCACAATAAAAAATAATTAACATAAATAAAATATTAAATCCATATAAATCTATATATGTAATAAATAAAAATACATTTTATAATGAAAGACAAATAAATAAATAATTATAAAATACCTATATATGTGAAAAAATAAGAGAATTATTGACATTCTTTTTGGCGTAATACTTCTCTTATTAAAATACTAATAATATAATTAAAACAAAAAAATCACTGTAAATATCAATATAATAAAATAGACAGGTTAAACAAAACTACGTTGAAACTGATAAGGGAGAAACTGCATTTAATCCTGTAACTATGCACAAATGCGTATTAGGTTTTTAATTTTTACTATTATAAAGGGTGGGAAAGGTGCTTGTAATTCGAGACGTAGTGTGATCTTAATTGTTTTGATTTGAACATGAGAACCTCAGATTTGTGTGAAGGGAAGATAATTGACGAAAGGGAGTGGAGTCAGGTTTGTTCAACATTCTAAGTAGCAACAGTTTGAAAATCCATCGATATCGTGTAGCCGAATTTTTGAAATCACACTCACCATGCCAGGATTTCTTGACGGAGTAATTTTCCCTTGACTAGATTACCCAAGTCGTCTATTACATTTAAGTTCATTTGATTGTCTCTATCCTATGACATAAGCTACATTAACCTCAAGGCAGACATTTAAAGAAGTGAAATGACCGCATATAGTTTCTCCATTTTGTTTGATATTCTAATTTAGTCACCGCTGCATAGAGTGTGAAGGGTGGGAGTTGTGAAGGTGTCGTCCAAAAATAAATTAGCGATAAGTAGCATCTATTAAATAACCTCCATCCCAGTTAAAATATTGTGCGAGATTTGTATAGGAAACCACTGAACCTAAGCCACAAGGGATTTTAGGATTGTAATTATATGGCCCACCCACTCAACAACATGCCTCTAAAACCTTCACGACCAGCGCTAAACGGGAAAATCAAATTTCTCGTTAAATTTAAAAGAGTATATCTAATTTTTCTGGAAATATCAAAGGAAAATCAAAGACTATAAAAAATCCTGCAAGTTTTCATTTAATTACGAGACGAATGTGGAGACTGTAGAATTTTGAGAACAACATTGTAATTGTCTGCAAAAACAAATTTAACATCCAGATATTGAACTTGCATTTTTTTCACTCTTCCTTCATGAAGATCGTTGTCCCTCCTAGCGAAAGAATTAAACCTCGACATGCATCCCATTGGGTCCAGTGATTCTTTTTCAAGTCCAATAGTATATTTTCTTAAATACGATGCAGAACAACAATTAGGTAAGTTGTTTTGGACTAAAATATTTCATGCACCACATGTCGTAATAAAATTCTGTAGTAAAACGAAGAAACAATGATATAGAGTTTTTCTTTAATTGAATGAATTTAGCTTAAATGAGCTCATGGGAAATGGATTGAACTTTCTGAGAGTCACCTGCATTGCTTTTATGGTCTTATTTATGACCAAAGGGACAAAGATTTCCACTTCTTCCATCGTTCGTCCATGCATGAATGGATCAGTGTATTCATTTCCACCAATCTCTCCCACCATAAATAATTTATTTGAAAAATGCTTCTCGTAGTCTACATATTTTGACAAAATTGTTCACAAGATTGAATACCGTTAGAGGTTAATAAAGTCACGGAATCAGTGAAATTTAGCTAGATCATCTTATAAAGATAAACATCAAGAACACAAACCTGGAGAGTGGGAAAAAAAATTTTCCTATACTCCAAAAACCACTAGATCTGCGTGTCCAACAAAAATGAAGTCATAGGCGAATTTTCTATGAAGAAACCAGGTTCGAAGGTTGTATCTCCAGCCACTTTGAAATTACGGCCTGGGAGCTAAACAAGTTGAAATTCCAAATGAAACTGGAAAGATATCTACACTATATTATTATTTATGATTATTTTAAATATGAATAAGTTGAATAGTTGCAAAAATCAATATTTTTTTGATAGTTAAAATAGTGAAATATAATGGTGGAAGAATTATGTCTAAAAATGAATCTTATGGTGAAAAATTGTACATAGTGATAGCTATGGGAGTTGTTTTCAAAGAGGAACACCTTAAGTGTAAATAAAAAAAGAGGTTTTATTTTTTACCGGTTTATTTATATTTATATTTATTTGCAATTCCTCTTTTATTTACCATGGTATTTGGCACCTAGGCTTGGTATATACTTAGATTTTGATTTCTAATCATATTTGATATATTTTTATGTATTTACCATACCACTTTATACCTCTTTTATACCACTTTATACCTCTAATATACCACTTTATACCTCTTTTATACCACTTTATACCTCTAATATATCACCAAAGGTTTGAAGCTACTGAATGGATGGTATAGATTTCATTTTATGAATCCTGAGGATTTGGGGGAGGTTCTGTGGAGGCCATGGGTTCTAGGGTGATGCTTCCTTGCATTACACCGATGGTATATGGGTTTTAATCCCATGAAGGACACTTCTACGAACCAGATGGTGTGGGTGAAGATGCCAGTCCTAACTTTGGAATTATGGATGATGCACATACTTACGAAGTTTGGAAACTACATTGGAAAATGTATCTTTGTTGATCCGAAATGTCTAGGGGTATATGATAAATGGGTGGCTTGGGTCCTGGTTGAAATTCTTTCTCTGGAAGTCTTCCTCCTTTCATTTATCTGGCCTGGGAGCACATTGTTCACCGACAACGACTCAATTATTGGAAAATTCCATTTCACTGTCATCTATGTCATCACATAGGTCACCCGATGAGGTCATGTCACTGCTGGAACCCACGGTCAATTGGTGAATTTCGGCCTCAAAGTGGTCAAAACAATGTGTGGAACACGTTGAAGCATGAGGCTTTGTTGACATTGTACAAAAATCAAGGTATGTATCCAAATGATGACTCTATCCATCTATGTCAGGATATTATTAATAATCTAGGGGGGCAGGTAAAAATAAGAGGTACAACCCCATACCAAAAAAGAAAGAATATATCTGAAAGTGTGCGATTCTAAATGCCACTACTTTGAGAAAGAAAAGTCTTGTTCAGTCATACAGCCTAACCATGATTGAACATGTTTTAAATTTCTGCTGATAAGTTAGAGAAACAAGATTTTCCAAACCATCTGAACTTGGCTTATCAAGTAGACTAGGTTAGGAAAAGATAGTTGGTTTCAATGCTCAAATCTAAACCAAAAGAGAAAGAGAGGGATGAGTAACAAATTCCAAATTTTTAGCCCTCAAAGTTTCTAGTTTCACTTGTACAAAAATAAAGTCTGTGTGGAGCTTGTCCAAAATGCCACAGCCCATGACAAATCAGATTGCTTAACCTTGGTTTGGTCATGTTTTGAATTTCATGTTAGTATATTAGAGAATGAAGATCTATCAAAATGCTTAACCTTGACAGATAAGTAGAGAAGGTAGAGAATAAAGAGTTCATCAGCCTAATCTGAGCTCTTGGAAGTGATAAGTGTAGAAGTAGATAGTTTTTATGCTTTCAAAAGAAAAAAAATGATGTCAAGGGTTTTCCAATCCAAATGCACCCAAGTGAAGAAAAAATGTTAGGCAAAGTATGATGGGTAGGTAGAATTGATGTTGAAGCAATTATGCTTTTTAAGATTTGAGATCACATCTTCAAAAGAAAAAATCAGCAAATGAAGGAGGAAGGATCCGCCAAGTACAAGTAAGGTATTGATCTTCAAAACTAAGAGATCTGAACTCTGAGGTTCTGGACACCTCCTGAAAAGTAGTTTCCCTCCCCAAGTGGAGCCACTGTTATTCATAAATATTTTTCACTATTTTTAGATGACTATATATTGGTTCTAGATTTATGAAAACAACCTTCCTAGAATTTTGTGAGTTTCAGAAATATCACTGCCTTCATTATCCTAATAGAAACTTTGTCACTATTCTATCAATTTGCCTTTTCATGGTCACCTGTCACTCCTAAAAAACTCCTTATGGGATTATGCCACTCATCTCCATCCTTCTTTCCTGCCTATGACCTCTTTACCCTGTTTTCCCTTGTTCATAACTCCCCTTTCCCTCTAGGGTTTCCTATAGCTTAGCTCTTTCCCATGTTCCCCATGTTTCTCAAGCATTGATGGTCTCAAAACTATCCCTGTAGGCTCTTTAGATAAATCAAGTACATTGGATTTTGGATCTTCAATACAACACCTTTGATAATAATCTGTTTTTCACTTGAAGCCTCCAAGACAATTTTCATTCAAGTTCGGGTCAAAGAACCCTCCCACTAGGTCAATTGGGTTTCACATGTTTTAAGGTCAGCATTGGTGTTTCAAACGCTGCTTTTCCTTTGCTAGAATTTGGCTCAGATGTAATAGAATGTCCAAACATGGTTATTCAAGGAAGACCTAAAATTTTCCAAAGAAGACTACCTTATTAGTTCGAAGTCTGCAAGAGGTAAATGAAAGAGTTTAGCACTTTTGCAGGAGTGTTGAAAGGTCTATCAATAGAAGGTGTTGGTGATGAAGATTTTCTACTGCTGAATGAAGACAACTTGCAGCAAGGAGAGGAGGAAACACTGGTTCTTGTAGATGATTAGGGTTTTTGAGCTTGATGGTCCAATTAGAGTGCCAAACAGTGATCAATTGCATAAATGACCATGGAGGAGGCACACAAAACCAAACATGAAGAAAGTATGTCAAAAAGAATGATGAAATAGGGAAAAAGGTGAGGTGAACTAGAAAGAAATGAATGAACTTGAAAGGGCTATAGAGAACTTAGAATACAGTTACATTGATGATTGCAAAAAACACTCCAAACACCTAGGGTTTTTGGGGAAAGTGGCCATAAAAGCTGAAATGATGAATTGAACTCCATGGTGCAAGAAAAGGAAGGATTTTGAAGATGTCACTATGTGATCAGATCCAAAACTTGTAAAAAAAATTAGCTTCCCATGCCTAAATGAGAAAAAGATGATTTTGAGCCCCAAGGTGCAAGAAAAAGAGGATTTTTAAGCTACTTTTGTGTAAAAAAAAACATGTCAAAGTCTCCAGGATCAAAAGGAAAAAAAAAATCATAGCTCCAGCAAACTGCCAGCCAAGGTGAAAAGATAAGTTGAGTATTGTAATGGAAACCACAGAGGTTTCTGAAGATGTTTCTACTGTGTAAACATCCTAAGGTTTTCAAAAGTGAAGTCATCATGCCTTAAGAAGAAAAAGGAAGAGCCACCTCAAATGATTTCAGTCACCTGCAAACAAAAGTGTTAAAAGACATCAATGAAAAAGAAAAAGACTTGTAAACTCTAGAAAGTGGGTTTAAAGATTAAATAAAAATTTCATGAGCCTATTAAAACCCATATAACACTTCAAAAAAATTATTTTTGCCTTGAAAAAACATTATGGAACTCAGGAGTGAAGAATTTCGAGTTTCCAAGTCAAAATTGGATTATTTTTTATGGCGTTGCACACCTGGGATCGGGCGCTACGCCCTTGGCATTTTTCTCCTATAATTTTTACATAGGCACTGCATGCCTGAGAGGTGGCACTGCACACCTGGCAGAGTGCTGCGCCTTTACCCGATAGGCCCAGTGAAGAGAAAATTTGGCGTTGCGTGCCTAGGATTGAGCGTTGCGCCCTGAGCCTTAGCATTGCGCACTTGGATAGGAAGGGTTCTTGAACCCTATCAACACTAAAATCACATAAATATTGATTCAAGTCATTGCTAAGGGTTCTCCAAGCAATGGTAGGGGTAAATATAGGTCCTCAACTCATCTTCAAGAATTTTTTATGATTTAATTGAAATAAATTGAAACCCTAAGAGGCAACCGTAAGGCTTAAACTTGACATCACCGTTTACCATTATTTCATCTGCTTGTAAAGAAAATCAGTGATTGAAAAGGGTGTTTACATTAGTTTAAGGGTTGTAATTTATCTAAGCAAGTCATAAGACTCATTAATTCATCCCCTACATTGAAAATGTTGTCATTCCATTATCCCTTTTCCATTTATAGTCCTAGGGTTTCTCAAGGCAGGTTTACAATGTCAGAAGACAGTGGTAGTGGAGGAGAGGTTCAAATGCCAAGGAGGCATGAGCACAAAGGTAGAAATATCAACAGATTTGAATCCCCCAACACAAGGGAGCTAATGGCATCTCCCCTTACTGTTTCATGTTTCAAGCATGTAGGATGCTTTGATTTTTGTGAAAAGGTGCAGCAGGTGCAAAACCACCCTGAGCTAACTAGACTCTTTATCATTAACTTGCGTGAAAAACAAGTTAACCTTGCAGTGGTCATTTTTGAGTTATCTACTAATTTTATTGCCAATGCCACTGGGATACCAAGTGTAGGGGAGAAATGGTTCAATCAAGCTAACCTAGACATGAGCTACTTTGAACCCTATCTAAAACCTATGTAAAGGATCACCACAAGTCCATTTTTCCCTTTTCACATTTGCTAGATAGATATGCACCTATGATGAGGATCATTATGAAGTATTTTACATGTGAGGGAAGGTCCTCCCATCTTTACTCCTACCACATCAGGCTGCTCATGCACTTTACTAGAGTGAGGATGTTGCACATACCCTATTACCTCTACAGAAGCATTGATAAAATTTCCTATATTGTACAAAAGAGAGACTATCCTCAGCAGATGCAAAGCCTCTTTCATCACTCTCTTATCAAAATGGTTGTTATGCATCAATTGTAGTAGAAAGGAATTCCATGGGAGACCTTTCTTGCCAATGAGGTGTTCACCACTCCACAAGGCCAACAACATTAATATGTCCCTTCATCTTCTCATCCTCCCATTCCTCCTTCACCATCACACCCCACTACACATCCATCACCATCTACTCACATTCCTTCACCTTAGGATAATCCTCCTTCATCGCCCTCTCATAATCCTTCACCATCATCTCATGGTACTAGTACATCAAACAACAAGGGAGATGGCAAGGAGGAATCAAGTAGTGAGGCACATATCAGTGAATCAGAGAGCAGTGAGGATGTTTGCGGTGGGTCAAAGAGCCATGAAATCAGTGATGGTACCAATGATAATGATAGTAATGACGATAGTCATGATGGTAGTGATACAGATGGAACTGATATGGTTAACATAGAAGCTTTTCCTTTGACCTACCAGAGGGGAAATAAGCATGTGTTTTCTGCCCTTAAGAGGCAAGGGGCCATACCTTGTACATCAACCAGGTAGCTTGACAAAGGTAAGGAAAAGGTCATTAATGAAGAAGAGGAAGACAAACATGATACTGAACAAGAATTTCAACTTATTCACCTTGATAGTGATGATGAGAATGAGCAAAGGATCACAAGCATGGTGCTCAAGAGCAAGGATGCCCAGATTAGGGATCTACAAGAAAATATTGGTAGGGCTAAGAATGTCATAAACTTCTTTGAGGTGGAAAACCAATAGTTAGAGGCAGATAAACCCATCTATGAGGTCAGAGCTATCAGAGCTCGGAAAGAGGCTATAAATCTTAGGCTAAGCTAGATGAGGTCTTGGACACTCATGAGGACATTGAATACAAGGAAGAACAACTTCCTAGGAGGAGGACAAGGACAATTGGCTTGAAGAAGGCTCTAGCCAAGGAAAAAGAGCAAGAGACAACATTGGCAGAGAAGCTCACTACAAGTGAGCTGCTTGTCATGGAAATAGACTATGATAGGGAATATTGGTTAAAGAGGGAAAATGTGCACTTGGAGGATCAGCTAGAGAAGACCAAGAGAGACCTTGACATGCAAAAGAAGATGGCAAGGCATTCTACCTTAAGAAAGAAGATTGCAAGGGTCAAGCTTAAAAGAGCCCTTGCAAATATTCAAGCCCTAAAAGAGGCAAAGGACAAATAAAAACTCTACATTCTTTCTTATTCATCCCTACAAGATCCAAGACATGATCAACAAGTCAAATCCAAATTTTGGCATCTTTCTGAATTTTTGGAAATTTGGATTGTTTTGAAGGGCCAAGTGTGCAACACCACTGGCGCTGTGCTCTTTTTTGGTGCACCCAATGGAGTAAAACTTAGAATTTTCATGATCCTTAGGCCAAGGACATCACTATCAAAAAAATTTAGCTCATTTGGAGCAAAAATGGTACTCCAAAAGTGCCAAAAACAAGCAAAAAATCACCTTTCTGCCCTATTTTCAGCACTGGCACTGCGCCCTAAGAAGTATTGTAAAAGGTGGTTTTTAACTAGGAAAATGGACACTAAGAAGGAATCTAAAGGAATTTTTGGAAACTAGACATGATAGGCTTTCACCGAGAAGGCCTCCAAATCTCAGCTGCAAAAGACCAATTTTTCCAGATTTGGCACTGTGCCCTTGGCTTGGCGCTGCGCCCTTGGATTAGAGCTACGCCCTTGGACCTTGGTGCTGTGCCCTTGCCTGAAAGTCAACAAAAGACACTTGGAGTAAATGAAAAAGATATTTTGAAGGCTTATTAGGAAAATATCTCCAAAGCTAGATGAGGAGTTATGTTAGAATTTATTTTTGCATTTATTAAGTTAGGATATTTGTGCCTTGGGCCTTGCATGGTCTCATTGGACAAAAATGGCATTTTGCGAAAACAATGAATGTGTTTACATCAATTTATATTGCAGCGATTTTTTTTTTTGAGGGGCTTCGTTGAATTTTCCAGCCGACGGAAAGTCAATTAAAAGCTCAGCCAAAATTTTGTAAGAAATTTGGCCAAAATTTTGTGTCGTTAGACATGATGGGTCATCGGGGAAAAAACTAACATGTCTACAATTACACAGAGCCAAGCTCTGAACACATTTATTTAACTTTGGACTGATTGAACTCCATGAAAATTTTTGAATTAACTGTTGGATCCAAGACCAACATTTGCAGAATTCAATATGATTTTAGAAAATATAACTTTTATGGAATTTCATAAATATTTAATAATTTTAATTAATTTTGTAATAAAACTGGTGCAAACAATTTCTGAAGGTCATTATGATTAAGTGAAATCAATATTTTGTATCTTCCAAAATACACTGCAAAAAAAATTGAAAAATTGTGGTGCATTACATTGGTCTGTCATCGGTGATGGCTAGTTTTTATATTTTTAGTTTATAACTTATATGTTAAGAAATTTCGTGTGTCCCAAAACATATTCAAAATATGCGGTTTTTTCATATTGGATCAGTTCAAAAAATTCTAGTAATTATGGTATGCATCAGTTGGTTTCATAAATATAACGAAACCAAAATAGACTTTGTCTAGATTGTTGTAACACATTTTGTTTCTCAAAAACACAAAGTTTTCAAAGAATACACCAGCGTTTATTAACATGACTTTTTATGAATCCTTTGATTGTTAAAAAACACACACTCAAAGAAACGCTAAGTTGACATATCAAATATGTATACAAAAATTTCAAAAACTAAGTAATAGAAATCTAATAAAATTTTTGACAACTTTTATTGTTATCACAAAATGAAATTCTAAACAAAAAAAAAATTTTGGCTTACAAAATGTTGAAGAACAGAAAAGAAATGATTTTTTTTCTCAAAAAAGGGAAAAAAGTGTAACCCAACTTCACTTTTCCACCCATATGATGTAATTAATGACATTTTGGAAACCTATCTAGGGTTTTGGTCCTCCTTTGCAAGTTAAATATTGCATGGAGGCCTCATTATTGATGTTGGTTGTTGGTTGATTTTTGAGCTGAGCATAGACTCCGAGTTTTAATGAAGTTTGGCTTTGGAGACTTGTAAATCTCTTGGACTGAATATCAATGGAACCAACACATTCCTAGGATTCATGAGCTTTGTTAGATGGTGATGTTGTTCCACTCTTGTTAATGTTTTCCTTTGTTTACATTATGTTCATGGTTTCTCTGATAAAAGCACAAAAATTTTAGAGTTGGATATGTTATCTTAGCACCCTACTTCTATCTGCATCCTTTATCTCTATGTTTTCTTCTTTGAAGTTTAATTAAAGAATCCTTAAATTCTCTTTAGTTTCACTGAAATGTTATCTTAAAAGTTCTCTTTTTCTGAAAGTAATATTTAGATAATTCTTAACTGGTCTCTAGGTTTACTTGATTGTTGTTTTGAGGTTTTTCTAGTGAAGTCTAGTTGAAGAATTCTTAACTGCTCTTCAGTTTTACTATGCTACCATCCTAAAATATTTTCTTGTTCTAGCATGTTGAAGGATCCTTAATTTCCCTTTAAACCTACTGCATTCACAACTTCATGTTCATTTCACACTCACTAAACCTATTTAGATCCATTTGGATTTATTAACTTGCCCTATGAAACACCCTTGACTATTTTTGTACTTTGCAGGACCTTTTGTAGACTCCATAGCCCAATGTTTTGAGTTTCTCTTACTCTATTTGTTCTTCTTGAAAACCTACCCAACCAAACAAACAAAACAAACAAACCTTAATCATTACAACTAGCCTAAAATCAAAACCCTAAAATCAATCAAGTTTACATATTTTACACAAACATAGAGAGAGCCCTCTCTGAGTCCAGGATGGCTAGGTCCTAGGGATCCAAATATTGGTTTGATGTTACCCTTGTTCAATTTGGTCTTGCCAATCTAACGTGTTACAGGGACCTAACACCTGCAAAAGTGGATGAAACTTGCCATAACATGCTTTCATAACCTCCTTCCCATCTATTCCACCAAACATAACTTCCATGGGATTTAACACTTGATGGGAACCACTTCCAAAATGTTTGAATACATTTGCAAAAAAAAATTATATATGGAAAAAGAAAATTTATATGATTTCTGATAATAATACATAAACAACAAACTAGCAAAAAACTACTACTAGTAATTAAAGTTGTTTCATTCGTTTGTTCACTCTCCTGAAGAAACAATGGAGGAAAGGAAGAATTAGGAAAATCAGGCATGTAAAACAACATCAACAAAGAAATCCTTCCCTGAAGACTTATATGCAAAGGTTTACTTTGACATGATTATTTGTTGCAACACCTTTTGGAAGATATTTCAATAGTTATTAGGTTGTCAACTTCATTTCTCTACTTTCATTTGAAAATGAATAAATGGTTAGACCAAAGGAATAAATTATAGTCTGGTACAATCCCTATGTGCTGCTACAACAAAAACAAACAAAAGGATTCTTTTTTCCATGTCGTAAATCACAATTATAATAAGGTTTTTATGGTTACCAGTGGTTGGCCCTTACAAGGTGCCCATTTCTCTTCCTACAGTTGTTTCCCATCATCAACATAAGAAGTAGCACAAGGAATCCTTCTTTGTTTAGAAATTGGCTTGCATCCATTCCAAGCATTTGATGATATTCACACCCCCTAGGTTTGCTATAAATCACTCCATAACAAAAACAAAATGATCATACCTAAGTAATAAACCACAACCTGTTACAAGCCATTTGTGTTCACTGCACTAAAAATAAATAGTGTGATTCTTATTTTCATGTCCTACAACAAATTTATAATCATATTGTTATGGTTAATAGTGGTTGGCCCTATACAATCTTCCCAACTATCTTCCTCCATTTATCTTCCATCACCAACGCAAGAAGCATCACAGTGCATCCTCCTTTGTTTAGAAATTGGATCGCGTCCATTCTCAAGTATCTGATGCTATTCACACTCCCTCACCTTGCTAAAAATAACCCCATAATAGACATCAAGTGTCTATAAATTTTTGTGTAGTTAACTGCGTCTAATTTTATCTGCATAAATTTTGTTTTAAGGGGAAGTGACAACATAAAATCAATCCCATCTACTATGGCCCTTGTACTATTTTGAAACAGGTTGGTGTGAATGCATGTCATTTAGATTTTACTTGCCTTCTTTACCTCCACAATTTGGTGAATGCTATTCATATCAAGTCCTATGAAACTCCTACTCTGAAAGAGGAAGTTCACATTTCCTCCCCTCCGTATAAAGAAAAAATAATGTAGAATAGCGAATCATTCCAACAAATTTCCTTGCCTCCAACTTCAATTATGTGATCCAAAAAGATAAAAATTATGTGATCATAGGTTATGAAGAATTTGTATCATCATAAAGGGATAAGGGATAAGTGCATTTTTTCTGCATGTAGAATGGTTCTACAAATCAGGATTAATCAGTTGCACAAATCAAGATTAGTTAAAATAGTGAGATCTAATGATGGAAGAACTATCAATCGTCAAACAATAGCTTTGATTAATGATGGAAGAACTATCAATCGTCAAACAATAGATCCGATTAACGATGGAAGAAATATCAATTGTCTAACAATAGATCTACGATACAAAAGAGCACAAAGTGGCAGCTAGAGAAGTTATTCTCAAAGGAAACTAAGACGTAATTATATAAATTTCACATGTGTATATATAAAAGTATTCTCATTTTTAATTTATCAAAACCTCGATTTAATCTCTATGGAAATATTGTTAATATTTGTGAAGATAAAGTGTTTAGATATACCTCAAAAGTAATTATAACATTTTTTCTCTTAGCTTTAATTAAAAAATGTTATAAAATTAAATTAAATGAAAATATTTGTAAAATATTTTGATTTTGAAATAAGTTGTTGTTTCTTGGCATGTGGTATTGATAATCCATGATATTGGCCCATAATATTGTAACATAATGATTAAAATCCTAGATCCATAACATAATAATCAAAAGCCTAGATGAACAGTGTTATTGATAAAACATGGTATTATGTTTTTCTTGCCTCCGTACCCTCTCTCTATATCTCTCTTCCGGGAATTGGCCCATGGTATTTTAAAAATCTTATTTAGAAGTTAATAATATTGTAAAATGTCTATGTAGTCTAAATATCTTGTTATATTGTAAATATTACATTTTTATAGACTTAATAATTAAATTTAAAAATGATTATAGAATCATTATTTTAATTTATATGGTAAAATAGATGTTACTTTATAAGTACTATTTATATGTTATATATTTTAATGAATTTAAAAAATATCTAACATCTCACATCTCAAATCTAACATCTTACATCTAACCCCTACACATCTAACATCTCACATTTACCCTATAATAGCGTTGTAGAGCACCTCTCCCTATAATTAATATAACAAATCTTTTAGCATAGAGTAAATTTAATTATCAACACATTATTCGATAGGGTAAATTTATTCCATATCATACTATTATCATCATCATGTTGATAAGAAAACAAGACATCTTATTGAAATAGTGAAAGTGAGACACTACAAATTATGGATGGTTTGTTTTTAGTTGTCTATAAGTTATAATACATTAAGGAAAAATAATTTATTTTGATAATTTTCTAAAATTATATTAATATTTTTTAAAGGAATAATAAAGAAAAAGACTTGTCTAAAAGTTTAAGATAATTTAGTGATTTAAAAAATATATATGAAACATTTAAATAAGTTTTTAACCATGGAACTTGATTCGGGACCCTCTACCTAATTTCATAGAAATTGTACTGAAAAAACCATTCTCTATCAAAACAAAATCATGACCAGTTTAGATAGCCCAAAAACCAATCTTATTACCTATCAAAATTTTACTCAATCAAAAGTTCAACTTTGTAGATACTTATATAAGTTTTTTTTTGAAATTTTATTTGATTGTAACATTGAACTCTCCTAATATATCTAGCGGGTCAGTTGCACGTCAGTTGGGAAGGTAGCTAAACAAGAGTTAATTAATTGGTTAAGCAATGATTGGAGGCGGCGTTGAGTAACATTCGATATAGTGCATGGGTTGTAGAAAAGAAAGGACTGTGATCCATATCCAAACACTACACGCTTTTCGGAGGCCACCACTTAATCATTTCTTCGTGCTGCACTGCTTTCATAACTCGGTCTTGCAGTGTCCTTATGTATACTCAAGGAACTCTTTCCACTCCTTTTGCATGCCCATCAAACGGTGTCGATCTGACTAACATGGACGCCAGACGCACATCCTGCACCACGTTAGTTATAACACGAAAAATGATATTAGATATGGAAACTTATAATTTAATCTCATTTTTAAAATATATTCTAATATTTTACCTCAAGAGGTCTGAGTTGATATAAAATTTCATGTTGGACTTCCTTATGAACCATTGCTAAAAGGTATTTAGACACTTTGTCTCCTGTCATGTTAGTTTTTAAAGGGTGGAAATTAAAAAGAAATCTAGAAACCCTAGAGGAGAAATGTTCAGTTTCCATGCTAAGAAGTAACTCTTTTCCCAAACAACCTCTCCATTTGTAAAATTAGCCCTCACACTACCAAGCTTGACATTGTTGTCTCCTCACCATCTCACTCACCTCCTTCACATCATTTCACAAGCCGTTTCAAGGTTTGTTTTCAGAAGAAAGGGTAAAGGACAAAATGCCTAGAGAAGGCAGTGTTGACAGGGGCGAGGGAGGCCAAAGGCCTAGAGAAAAATAGAGGAAGGGTGGGAGAGAAAATAGATTTGAGCCTTTAAGCACCAAGGATTCGACAGTCTCTCCTACCACAATTGCATATTTCCAAGAGGTAGGATGCTATGACTTCTTTGAAAAAGTACAAAGAGTCAAAAGTCACCCCGAGTTGACCAGACTTTTCATCCTAAACCTCCATGATCACCAAGTACATCTAGCTGGAGTGAATTTTGAGTTATCGCCCAATACAATTTCCATGGCCACTGGGATACCTTGCATGGGAGAAAAATGGTTCAAACAGGTGAGTTTGGACTAAGCCATTACCAGGCTTTTTTGAAACCAAGGTAGCAAGCTTATTGCAAGACCATTTTAACACTGTTACCGATGAAATAGGTAACTGCACTGGTACCTAATTTTTGACATAGCAAGAAAAACACACGATTTTTGATGTAGCAGAATCATTTTTTTTTTTTAGCATGTTTTTGGCGCTTTAATTTTTCTTTATTTTTATTTTTTCTGTGATGCTTTTTATCTCAATTTTGAATAGTGGTGGCATATCATCACCAACATTTTTTTAGAGGATTGATTTTGACACTATACATTTTCTAATGTCTTCTTTTTCCGTGAGATGTTTATTTTTAAGTGCATTTATGAACTTGTGTTTTAAAAAGAAAAAAGAAAAAAAAAATTAAAAAAAAAAATTGTAATGATATCTTTACTTTTTCACATAGATAAAAAATGAAAAAATGGTCAATATTATAAAGTTTATATATTGCTAATTAATTTTTTAATTCACATCAAATAATTGTCACTAACAAACCAATATTTTGAACGATATGACAAAAAAATACAAGTTTTCAATATAAATAGAATGCAAAAAATACACTTTTAGAGACTTTTTGTTAAAAAAAACATGTTAAATAAACTAATTTTTTGGGAAAATCTTAACAAAAAAACTTAAGAAAATAACCATTTTATTGAATTTTATGTCAAAAAATAATAGTAATCACATGTTTTTTGCAAAAAATAAGGATTCTTCTCATAAAATATCAAAGTCTAAACATTACAAGTAAAACTGATTAATAGATCTAAAAAATGAGCTTTGTTTGCAAGCATAACTTAAAGATCATCAACAATATCAACTAATACATGTTCAACATCATCTAGAACATCATTTATGGCTTCTTCCGCAACATTTTCTGCTTCATTTTGGTCATTGTCATCTTCTAATAGATCCTTCATGTCTACAAATCTTCCAAAGTGTCCCTTTCCAATCATTCCATATAATGGTGGTTGAGGTTCCTTTGTTTTCTTTTCCACGCGTGATTCATTAAAATCCCCTTTCCCAAAACCAAGTTCTTACTTCACATCTGGAAGGAATTCAAGAGCGTTAATTCTTTGTTGAATAAATTTTCATTGCACTGGGTTTTTCTCAATGGCAATGCAATTTCTTCCTTTTGGTAGGCAACATGCTAGTGTTGTACCTAATCATCAAGCACAAAAGAAATAAGTAAGAAAATTAGTATAAAGACATAAAAGTAAAAAATAAAATATTTAAATTTAAATTTGTATAATAAAACTTGCCTGAACCTAAAAATAAATCCAAAACCCAATCTCCTTCATTTGAACATAGATCTATAATATAGTTAATCAATGCTTGCATTTTTTGATAAATGTTAACTATATCTCCTTTTGCATCTTTATTCTCATATGTTAGTTTTCTTACAACTACATCATGAGCCAGTACTTGACTATGATTCTTTCCATCTACTCAATTCATAAGAATAAACTTATAGCTATCCTCTTTTGTCCAAAATTCAACATTAAAACTTTATATTATAACAATCTTAAAATTATATATTTAAAAAAAAAAATTAAAACTTTATTATAAAACATTATATATATTTTAAAAAAAAATAAAATTTTATATTATATTTTTTGAAACAAAACATTAATATTTTATATTTAAAACAAAAAAATAAAAAAATATAAATTTGACTATATATTTAAATTTAAAATAAAAAATAGAAAGAAAAAAATTGTTTTCGCGCCTGTCTGGGGCCGGAGGCCGGCCAGGTGGCATCGTCGAGGGTTGCCCAGCCTGCTGCCATCCCCCGGATGGGCAGAGGGAGATTCTCAGAATCGCCCTCCGCCCAGCCGGGTGGCACCATCGAGGGCTGCCCAGCCTGCCTCCAGCCTCCGGATGGGCAGAGGGTGATTCTGAGAATCGCCCTCCGGCCCCCGGCTCGGTGGAGGGAATTTCTTAGAATCACCCTCCGCCCAGCGGGGGGCCGGAGGCAGGCCGGGCAGCGCCGTCGAGGGCTGCGTAGCCTGCCTCCGACCCCCAGTTGGGCGAAGGGCGATTCCGAGAATCGCCCTCCTGCCCCCGGCTGGGCGACACCGTCGAGGGCTGCCTAGCTTGCCTCCGACCCCCGGTTGGGTGGAGGTAGGCTAGGCAACCCTCGATGGCGCTGGTCGGCCGGCCTCTGGCCCTCAGCTGGGCAGAGGGTGATTCTCGGAATCGCCCTCCGCCCAGTTGGCGGCCAGAGGCAGGCTGGGAAGCCCTCGACAGTGCTGCCTAGCCGGTCACCGTATCCCGGCTGGGCAACCCTCGATGGTGCCGCTTGGCTGGCTCAGAATCACCCTCTGCGCAGCTGAGGGCCGGAGGCACGCTGGGCAGCCCTCGACTGCGCTGCCCAGCTGGCCTCCGGCCCCCTGCTGGGCAGCTCTCGACGGTGCTGCCCAGCCGGCCTTTGGCCCCGGGCTAGGCGGAGGGCGATTCTGAGAATCGCCCTCCACTCTCTGAGGGCTGCCCAGCTTGCCTCAAGCCCTCGATAGGCGGCAAATTAAATTTTTCATTTTTTTTTCAAACACAAACTATATAATTTTTTTTTTTTTTTTAAATTTTGTTTTAAACAAAAGCTATTATAATAATTTAAAAAAATGTATTGTTAAAAAAAAAATTAAAAAAAATAAAAAATAAAAAAAAAACTATTCAATTCAAATTTTAAAATATAAAAAAGACGATAAAATCAAATTAAAAAATATATTTTAAAAATAAACAAACAAATATAAAAAAAAAAAATTTAATTTAATTTTTTTTAAATTAAAACAATTATTATTTAAAATATAAAAAAACAAAAAAAAATTAAAAATATGTTTTAAAATATAAACAAACAGAATTTTATTTTTAATTTTTATTTTCTTAAAAATAAAACAATAATAATTTAAAATATAGAAAAATAATTAAAAAAATAAAAAATAACTCTTAAAATATAAACAAACAAATATATAAAAATGTTAATTTTAATTTTTATTTTTTTAAAACTAAAACAATTATAATAAAAAAAACATTTTTTTGTTTAATATAAAATGTAAGAGTATAGAATTTAAAAAAAAAAAAAAACAAACACACACACACACACACACATATATTCAAATATAAACAAAAACAAATTAAAATTATAAATTACAATTAAAAATAAGATTTAAAATTTTAAAAAAATATAAATAAAATTAAAATTTAAAAAAAAAAAAAAAATTAAATAATGAATCCACCAATATATTTATAAATAAAAAAAAAACAAATAGGTTTAATATAAACTAAAACCATCTATTCCCCTTTAAATAAAAATTTAAAAAAAAAATATCTAATCATATTTCTAAAAATAAATTTGCATGTTTTAAAATTCTAATTTTTTGTCCTAAAAACCCTAAAAAAGAAAAAAAAATTCTAAATTTTTGTCCTAAAACCCTAACCATTTGAGTTTTTTTACACTTTATTCACTAAAAAAATATAAAAGAAATATGGTTTTCGAATCTAAAAACATTAAAAAAATAGTTTTTGAACATAAAAACCATAGAAAAAACAGATTTCCCCAGTCTTTAAATGGACAGAATAAAAGGAAAAAGAGATAAATGTCAAGGGGCAGAAAGAGGTATGCGTTCAAAACATTTTTTTTTAAAATTGGATAGTTATCAACTATGAAAATATATTTATTCATATGTTTCTTTTATTTTATGTACAGATTCCATTGTCAAAGAACTTCAAGGGCATTGCAATCAATAAACAAATGAAAGGCAAAAGTTGTATAAACATCGAAAGAAGTGTTATGATCATCCAAATAAATATCTGGGTTTGATAATTGATGGTATGGACCAAAAGAAAACACTTCTTCCACATTTTTTTCGCACGCCAAAAAAATTACAGGGGGGAAATTTCATTCAGTTTCACTTGATTGGTTGTATGGTATTTAATGAGAAGATGTTTCCAAGAGTTTTCTTCACAACTCCAAATATTCAAAATGATGCAAATCTAACCATAACTATTATCCATGATGTGGTTACTCATTGGTCTGGTATTCTTCCTGAAGTTTTGTATTTACAATTGGACAACACAAGTCGTGAAAACAAAAATCAAGTTCTTTTTGGGTATCTAAACATGCTCGTTGAATTGGGAATTTTTAAAAAGATAAAGGTTGGTTTCCTTCTTGTTGGGCATACTCATGATCATATTGATCAAATTTTTAGTCATTTTTCAGTAACATTGAGGAGGAAAGGTGTTGGGAGCCTGCCATCATTAATTGAATGTATTAAGAAATCATACATTCTAGAGCCTGTTTTTCATGTGTTGGAAGAAATTATCGACATGCGAAGGTTTATTTTGGGATCGCATGGTGAGGAGAAATGCATTGAACAACTTAACGACATTAGCTTCCAGCATCAATTTCATATCAAAAAAATTAATGGGATAACACTTATATGGGGCAAGAAGTATTCAACTATTGCAGAATGGGGGCCATCATCAGGATTAGCATTTTTGAAGTTCATTCCAGAGCGTCCAATATTTTCATCAAAGATATTGTTATTATAGTCAGTTTCTGAACTCCATAATGCACGAAGGCATAAGAGAGACATAAATTATTCTGAATGTCTGGAGGAAATTAAAATATGTATTAGAGATACATATGAGTACTTCGATGTTGCTGATTTAGTTTGGTGCGAGTCATTTTTTAGTAATCAAAGTGATATGATTTCAAGATCAATAAATGTGGATACGCTTTGGAAGACTCCTTTTTTTGCCACAAAATATGCCAAATGAACATTAGGAAACACACATGATTGAAAAACAACAGTCTCAAACTATTATTGATTTTCCACAGGTAAAGGAAAGAGAAATCTATACTGGTTCTAGAAGATCACGTGCACAATGTGAAGCCATGGAAGACCTTTACAAGGGTTCTGTGCAGGATGTTAAGGAGGGTTGCATGATAGCAGTGTTAGCAGATGAAGATCCACTTGGATATCCATTCTGGATTGCGAAGGTTATAAAGGTCATTAATGAAAATGAAGATATTACAGCTATTGATGTACATTGGTATGCCAAAAGTACCCACCCTTTCAATGGTGTGTACAAGCTAGAGATGGTAGTTGAAAAAAAATGGTAGAAAGAGAAAAAGAAAGGGAACAAATATAAATCGTCACCACACAGATGTCTTAAAATTGGAGGATGTTGACATACTTGTGTATGACTTCAATTTGATAAAGAGAGGAACTCTTCAGTTGAAGACCATAAATATTTTGAAGAAATTTCTCCCAGAAAAATTACTGTTGAGATGGGACACTGCAGAAAGTAGTCATAGATCTACATGAAATTTGAACTCTGAAATGGTGGGCATGCTTGTGGACTCAGATGGAGCACTATTTGATGAAAGAGAAGAATATGGATCATCTTCATCTACATCGAGTCATTCATCTAAAGATGTAGGTTCTGATGGTGTGCCAAAACCTATGGTTTATTTTGAATAATTGTCTAAGACACTTTTATGTAATTGATGTTTGCATGGTAACTTGAAATCAAAATGTTTACTTCCATTTGATTTTTCATGAAGTTATGAGGCATTTCTATGTTTGTTGGATTATATGTTTTAATTATAAAGAATTCATCTCTTTAGAATATCCACATCGCAACAATGAATTACAAAAATAATTTATGTTATATTCAATGTACCAAAGTTGATATTTTGATTAAAAATAAAAAAGAAATTAGAAATTAATGTTGAATTTTTAGATTATGCAATGATATTACCATGATATCATGTATCGTAACCATTTGGTATAAGATACTTTTAAAAAATTTAAAAATTATATGCCTCATTGAGAGGGGACACTTTGTTTTGATGCTTGATTTTTAGGTTTTGGTTGCAATTATATTTAAATTTGTCTTATGGTAATATTTGAAAACAGATATATTTTTCTCCTTTAAAATTAAAATTATTGTTGGAATAATATTTTTTTCATTTACTTGTTCATTTAAAAAAAAATAAAAATTAAGTCATATAATTTCTCCATAATTTCATGGTTCAAGTATCTTGAAAACTTAAGATTTAAAAACTTGAGATTTACAACTTCTCATTAAGGTTTTTATGCGTTATGAAATTTTCTCTTTAATGTTATGGTTGAAAATAATTACAATTTTAGGGTTGTTTAGAGTCAAGATATTTTATGTTTAACAACATGGATAAAATTTTTTCGAAATGATAAGCCCTTCAGACATGATTTTGTTTATATTTAACATCATCTATCAAAAAATTTAGAATTTTACGATTTTTCAATGTCCTAATATGTTGTCTTTAATTCCATTGTTACAATGTGTCAAAAGTGTGACACAATGTTTTTTTTAATTATTCCAGCATCAACTCGTTTTGTTTTGAGGGTGTTTTTTAAATTCTTTTTTCAAGAAAAATTTTCGTTTTTAGCATAATTTTATAAAATGTTGAAATTTGACCTCGAGAAAAAACCAAATGTGTTCTGGAATACACACTTCTTTTTTTTGAGACGTTTTTTCATGTTTTTTGAGTCTTTTTGGGCTACATTTCCCGTTTTGAGGTAATAGTTCTCATTTCATTGGTAACATTGTTATACGCTATCCTATGGTCCGCAAACTGTGGTTTACGAACTCTAGGTCTACCCTTTGACCCATTACAATGCGTTCAGGGCTTTTACCTACCCCAAAACCCCTGCGTTAGACTAATTAATACAAAAATATACAAAATTCGCAGCTTTAGGGAGCCCCATTCCAACATCTTCCATAAGATCCATCCTTGCACTCTCAGCGCAGATGGACTGGCGCATTCATTAGATAAATGTGAAAATCACGTTTCTCAATGGGATCATTGAGGAAGAGGTGTACATAGAGCAACCTAAAGGTTTTTAAATCTTCAATAGTGAGTCACATGTGTGCCAAATGAAAAGAGCACTGTATGTGCTGAAGCAAGCACCACGTGCTTGGTACACTCAGATAGACAGCTATTTCACCGAACTGGGCTTCATCAAAATTAAAGCAGATGAAAATTTGTACCAGATTGTGGTTGACGGTAAGCTATTGATTATTTTTCTTTATGTTGATGATATAATTTTGACTGTTGATGAGTAGTTGATACACTTATGCAAGGTGGATCTTGCAAGGGAGTTCGAAATGAAGGACATGGGACTCCTTCATTATTTCCTTGGATTGGAAATATGGAAGCGGGATGGTGTAATATCCCAAAATGGAGAATGCAGTAATACTGTGACATAATATAAGATTTACATAAAAGTAAACAATAAATCTAAATACACATTAGAATGCACATAAATAGTTAAGCCATTTTATTATATAGGAGGTGAAAAAGCAAGTACAACAGTGCTCAAAATATGAGACACTCAAGCCACAAGGATGGCCTAAAATGACCCTACAATGATTCCCAAAGAGGGATTGTGTAACTGCTGAATTGCTGGAAGGTAAACTATGATGTCCCTGCTACAATTGTAGGGACTGTAACTGCTTGAAAGATAAAAAGTCAGATCTAGGCAAAATGGGAGCTCCGATGATGCTGAAATTATAGATCTGGGCTTAATGGGGGATTCCCAAGATAACCCAGAAGGGATTTTCTCAGATATGTAAGTCTAATAAAACCACCCTCTTAGGGCTTCACAAGTATGCTGCTCGGAATGCAGATCTGAAGCTAGATCTAATGATATAATGGTTGCAATGATGAAAAATCAGATATATGCAAGAAGGGTTGATCCCTTCACTAGATCCTTGAGCTAAAAGCTCAAGATATAGCTCCTCCAATCTCCTCCACTGAAAATAGATGTTGTAGGAACAATAGCTTCATAAAATTGCGCTGTCAGAGAGGGAGGCTCAATAGCTTGCTGCTAGATATGTCAAATCATCTCCTGAATGATGGAAAGAATAGATCCAGTGTGAGGAGATGATTCCTCACAGGATTTCCAGCTGAAATAATGGAAACTTCCTTCCTCCAATAGATCTACAGGACTGAATTTCACAATCCTTGAAGGGACTGCTGCAGCATGGAGGTAAAACCCAATGGCCTGAATACCGGATGTAGATATGCTGCTCCTGAAAGGCTGGATCTGAAGAGAAAGGTGGTAGGGTGACTCCTCCACTGGTTTCCTAGCTGAATGCTAGAAACAACCTCCTGAAGATGGCTCCAATGACTAATAAGGAATGAAGAGAAATCCTCTTTCCAGAGCTACACAAAGAAAGAGGTGGGATTCCTGCTCAGGAACACCTTGTGCTAAATAGCACTACAAACTCTACTAAACAACCCAAGTCTGCATAGAAATGTCATCAGAAAAATCTAGATCTAAATAGATCAAGAAATGAATAATCCAAATCATATCTTCCTTTGTGCCTTCACCTTCATTATATGCATGAGCCTTCCATAGCCTAGGCGCACTCCAAATCTGAGTTGTACATGTGGACATAGTCTCCATGTTTGACTATGCTATAGCCTCATTTCCTTCATCAAGTTCACATGGGGTGATCACCCTCTCCATCATATGTGCATTAAATGCACCACTTCCTCCACTATCTTATCATAAGTGCTTCATGATCTTCTTGGAATGCGCTATGATCTCAGTTGACCTTATCAAAGATCCTCATGATTTTGTATTTAAGATCCATGATCTTATTTGACTATTTCATCCTCCATAATATATCTCATAAATGAGACATGATATCCATTAATGGAGCTGCTCCACTACTCCAAGATTCTATATCTGGATCTATAATATCCACATACACACATTAAAAGTATATTTTATTCATCTTTGAGGTTTGTGGGTCCCTCCACCAATTTATTTCCTTAATTTATTAAGAAAATCATCAGAAAATTTGGGAATATTACAGACCCCCCCAAGCAAAATGTTGCTTGTCCTCAAGCAACTCCAAAAGTAGATACAAATCCATTTATTTCCCTCCAAATGGCATCCACATAAGGAATGTTTCCTCCATTTTCTACAATGTGTTATGCATGTTTGGTTCCAAGGTTGTCTTTCAAAAATACATAGAATGACCTCTAACTGTATGGTTAGATGTCCTCCTTCTACCATGAAGTACCAAGTGACAACCATATGATGTCCAACATCATCATTAATACATGAGATACATAAAATAAAGTGGCTCTTTCTACAAAGGAAAAGCTCCATTCCACAATACATTTCTTCATCCCATAGAATTTGATTGAGCATTGACATGCTCTCTCCCTTAGCCTTGTTGGCCTTGTTGGATCCAAGCATCATTCCAACATTATGCAAAATAATAAAGGAGTTATATGGGTAGACAAAGATGTCAAACCATATTCTCCCAATAGTAGCCACTGAAGTAAGGCCCTTTGCTGCCATCCTCCATCCCCTCCATATAAGATGGACAAGCCAAACTCTTCCAAAACCAACCAAAGCAACAAGAGATCTTGCATCTTTCTCTCCTCCTCATGTGCATCATGGAGTAAAAACATAATGATAGACATGTGTAATGTCACATCAACCCAATACAAACAAACACCATCGATACACATCACGAGAGAATCATGCCAAGTTTTACCCAATACAAAACACATAGACATAGGAGATGTCATGTGGTGGCCAAACTCTCTCAAGGAAAACCAAAATTAACATGCCTTCTTTTGCTGCATTCTATCATTGATACACAAGGCATGAATCAAAAAAATATGAGCTATTGGGTGGTAACCATACTCACTCAAGAGCAACCAGCACAGCCATGCCTCCTTCTTCATTTCATAAGTGTTTTTCAAGGCATGGATCAAAGAAATAGGAGCCTTTGGTTAGTGACAATACTCCCCCAAGAGAAACCAACATAACCAAGCTTGCTATCCCATGTCATATATCTGCAAGTGTTCATGCAACCCCTTTCTTATCATCCTCACCCACTCATCCCAATGTGGATGATGAATGATGTACTGCATAATCATGGTATCCTCCTTTGTATAATGCCATCCTCCCCAAACTGATGAAGAACTTTGTACTTCATGAGATGTTGAAGTGCACCTCCAATGAGATCTCTCAAGGAGATTATATTTTCACCAAAGGCCCTCTAAAACCAAAGAGGTTTTGGATCTGCTGCAGCTAGAAGTTTCTCTTTGAGCTGTGAGATGCTCATTGAGAAAGGGTCATCTAGGAAGGAGAAGAGATTTCTCATCTCAATATTTCTACCATCTATCATCTTTACCTCCATTGCTTCATGAGTGAAGATACCTTTAGAATTCTCCAAGAATGATGAGGCCTCTTCATCTTCACAGCTACTAAGTGACAACACTATAGGTCTACATGGTAATACATGTGATGTCTCAAAGCAAGGCACAAAACTGATCTCATAGCCAGTTATTGTACACAGGATCATGCTCATCCCATTTTCTGAAACTCGACACTTCAAATCAAAGGGTTGAATGTAGCTCAACAATAATGAAATAGGATAGTTATTAATCTCATCCTTGATTAGATCAAGGTTCCTCTGCGCTGTGATATGTTGCTGCTCCAAATCAGCATTGTGTTATAACCCTTGGTTATGCATTGGCCTTGATGGCATGTCCTCATTATTTTCAATAAGATCTACTAAAACAATATGTGATGAGATTTCATGCATACCTTGGATCAACTGATGTGTGGGAATCTCTTGCCAGAACACAAGAGTTTTTCCAACCAGGATAATAGTGTCTCCAACTATTGGTAAGAGTGATGGCTACTTTTCTCCAAGTGCACCAGTGCTAGAATATTCCTCCTCTCCCTCATGCATCCCCTGAATCATGCATGGGACTCTATGTGTCAAGAGCTCAAGAATATCTTTCAAAGTTGCAAGTGTCTCTTCTCCAGATGCAAATACTTCTGCAACTGGTGGTGAATGTAGTGACTTCTTGTCTAGAGTGACAAGATTGACATCCTCCTTTGTTTCCTTAGGAAATGTCACTTTGTGACACATCTCTAGTTTTCTCACATCAAATTTATTCCTCAATTTTTGAAAGAAATCTAAATATTTAGTCACCTTTGCATGCTCCATGTGACCATACCACCATTCACTTGCTTCACTTAAAAGATGAAGTGTTTCAATTTAGACAGCCTCCCTTAAGCTACAGGATGTAGCCTGAAAAATGCATCTAACTCTTTCCTCCAAGCCTTAACAATGCTTGAGGAAGATCCATCAAATGTAGGAAAATAGAATCTATTATGCCTCTTTCTTCTATTGTTGCTACATGATCCTCTTTATTCTTTGATTTGGAAGAATTTTTGGAGAGTTAGCTTCTCCTTGAATGCTTGAGACTTTGCTTTGTACTCTTCAAGATATATATTGAGAATCTCATGAGTCTCAGGTTCATTCCTTTCTTCATTTCTACACCTTTCACCTTCTTCAAAGAAAGTGGGCATAGTGGATCTATGAGGAGATCTATGATTCTCCAGTTTTCTCCTTTTCTAATAGGAAGTGCTTAGGTTTTCCCCATAAAATCTTCTTCTTAGATCTTCTTTCTACCTTTCCTTCTTCCTTTGCTTTACCTCCTTGGAGAGATCTTGCATGGATCTAAAGAAATGAGTGGCATAATTTCCTCCTCCATGATAGATCTCATCTATCTACTTCTTCTTTTGATGCAAAAGATGAAGTTTCCACAAGTTGAGCCAAAGATCATGCTCTGATACCACTGTAATATCCAAAAAGGGAGAATACAGTAATACTGAGACACAATATAAGACTTACAACAAAGTAAACAATAAATCTAAAAACACATCAGAATTGACAGAAATAGCTGAGACATTTTATTATATAGGAGGTGAAAAAGCAAATACAACAGTGCTCAAAATATGAGACACTCAAGCCACAAGGATGGCCTAGAATGACCCTACAATGATTCCCAAAGAGGGACTGCATAACTGTTGAACTATTGGAAGGTAAATCACAGTGTCCTTGCTGCAATTGTATGGACTCTAACTTCCTGAAATATTAAAAGTCAGATCTAGGAAAAATGGGAGCTCTGATGATGCTGAAATTATAGATCTGGGCTCAATGATGGATTCCCAAGGTAACCCAGAAGGGATTTCTCAGACCTGTAAGTCTAATAAAACCACCCTCTTAGGGCTTCACATGTATGATGATGGGAATGCATATCTAAAGCTATATTTGATGATATGATGGTTTTAATGATGCACAGTCAGATCTATGCAATAAGGGTTGATCCCTTCACTAGATCCTTGAGCTAAAAGCTCAAGATCTAGCTCCTCCAATATCCTCCACTGAAAATAGATGTTGTAGGAACAAAAAATTCAGAAAACTGTGCTATCAAAGAGAGAGGCTCAATAGCCTACTGCTAGATATGTTAAATCAGCTCCTGAATGATGGAAAAAATAGATCCAATATGAGGAGATGATTCCTCACAGGATTTCCTCCAATATATCTACAGGACTGAACTGCCCAATCCTTGAAGGGACTGCTACTGCATGGAGGTAAAACCCAATGGTCTGAATACTGGATGTAGATCTGCTACTCCTGAATGGCTGGATCTGAAGAGCAAGGTGGTAGGATGACTCCTCCACTAGTTTCCTAGCTGAATGCTAGAAACAACCTTCTAAAGATGGCACCAATGCATGATACGAAATGAATAACAATCCTATTTCTAGAGCTACTCAAAGAAATAGGTCGGATTCTTGCTCAGGAACAGCCTGTGCTAAACAACACTATAAACTCTGCTAAACAGCCCAAGTCTGCATAGAAATGTCATAAGACAAATCTAGATCTAAACAGATCAAGAAATGAATAATCCAAAACATGCCTTCCTTTGTGCCTTCACCTTCATTATATGCATGAGCCTTCCATAGCCTAGGCTCACTCCAAATTTGCGTTGTAAATGTGTACATAGTCTCCATGTTTGACTGTGTTGTAGCTTCATGTCCTCCATCAAGTTCACATGGGGTGATCACCCTCTCCATCATATGTGCATTAAATGCACCACTTCCTCCACTATCTTATCATAAGTGCTTCATTATATTCATGGAATGCACTATGATCTCAGTTGACCTAATCAAATATCCTCATGATTTTGTATTTAAGATCCATGATCTTATTTGAGTATTTCATCCTCCATAATCTATCTCATAAATGAGACATGATCTCCATTAATGGAGCTACTCCACTACTCCATGATTCTATATCTGGATCTAGAATATCCACATACACACATTAAAAGTGGATTTTATCCATATTTGAGGTTTGTGGGTCCCTCCACCCTTTTATTTACTTAATTTATTAATAAAATCAAGCACTCCAATATTCCAAATATGATGTGAAAATTTGGGAATATTACAGATGGTGAAATTTTTGTGTCTCAAGGCAAGTATGCAAAGGATGTACTGGGTAAGGTTAACATGGAGAGCTGCAAACCCATGGATACTCCTCTTCGAGGAAATTGGAGGAAAGAGGATGCTAATTCTAGAGAGGTAGTGGATGCTACTGTCTACAAGCTATTAGTGGGTTCACTAATGTATTTGGTGAACACGAGACCTGACATTTCTACCAAGAACTTTTTGAAGGTGGGGAAGCATGTCCTGAGATACCTAAAGGGGCACATCAAAGTATGTTCTATGGTACAGACAGATAGAGGGAGTGAAGCTTCAAGGCTTCATGCCATCAGACAGAAAGAGCACATCAGGAGGGATCTTTATCATAGGTGTTGGGTCATAAAGGTGTCTGTTTAAAGGTAACCTCAATGCTTTTCATTAATTATCAACCCAGGGCAAGTCTTTTTATTTCAAGAGTGTAAGCACAGTATATGCAAGTGACATCTGGGAATAACTACTCTAAATTGTCATAAGGAAGACTGTATAATTCTCGAAGTTCAATCAAATCAACTTGGAATTGAATTATGGAATGCTTCTGACTATTCAAGGGAGCTAACTCTGTTCTAAGCCTATGCAAAAATAACTACTCAGGACTGAAAATAATAAACTACAATTGAATAGCATGCTTTGATGAATTGAATAGCAACCGTAATGAATTGAGCAACAACTCTAATAAATTGAACAACAATCAATTATTCTAAATTTTGCAATGGAATTCTCTTTTAATATACTAATGACATACTTCTGAATTAAAAATCAACCAAACGCTCATATAGACGAAAAGATCCAAACATTAACTATATGCTAAATCGAACATCAATCATACTGAAACTAATCGAATAATTATAAAAGCATGTAATTCAGATAAGAGGAGATGAATGGTAAAATAGTATGATGAAAAAGGAAGCTATAGCATTTCACGTTCTCAATTAACCAATTAAACGATATATTATAAAACGCAATAGATAATTGGAAACAAAAATTCTTTAAATAAACTTATAGCAAAAAAGTAGCAAAAGAACCCCCAGGGCTGGGCCCAAATCCACCAGAAGCCTACTGCTAAGGAATACTCAAAGATTGTTTATTCCAACAATGCCAAATTTTTTATTAAGCCGTAGAGCACTACATCAATACAACTTTCCGATTATGTCCCAATATGTCTATTACAGAGAAATAGATTACATTCTACCCATCTTGTTCATCTTCGGCCTTTTATAGTTTGAAGGTGAATTCAAAAGTAGTAACAGATCCTTTTCATTACAGGACCCTGCTGCTTCGTGGCTA